>RJWM01003679.1:0-110241 GCA_004363535.1 Dasyprocta punctata | reverse complement strand
TATTGCCTGCAAACATAATAGCTACCCCTACTTTTTTATGGGTTCTTGTTGCATGGAATATTGTTTTCCAGCCTTTGATTTTTAGTCTGTGAATTTCCTTTTGCATTAAATGTGTTTCTTGTACACAGCATATTGTTGGATTTTGTTTCTTAACCCACTCTGCTAGTCTGTTTCTTTTGATTGGTGAGTTGAGATCATTTACATTGATTGATATAACTGATACTTACTGGCTCATCCCTGTCATGATATCTTTCTGTTGCTGGTTTTCTACATTTTCTGTTTTATTATTTGCCCTGCTTAGTGGTTTCCTTTGGTTGTTGTTCTTAAGATTGTGGCTATCTTTGTCTCTTTCTAGAGTGTCTTTCAGTACTCTTTGTAGTGTTGGTTTGGTGGCCATAAATTTCTTCAGTTCTTCTTTGTCATGAAAGTATTTTATTTCTCCATCAATTTTTAAGGATAGTTTTGCAGGATATATCAATCTGGGTTGAAAGCTATTTGCTTTCAGGATTTGAAATACTTCACTCCAAGCTCTTCTTAACTTAAAGGTTTGTGGTAAGAAGTCTGTCGTGATTCTGATAGGCTTTCCTTCATAAGTGATCTGTTTCTTTTCTCTGACAGCTTTTAGTATTTTGTTCTTGTGCTGTATTTCTGATACCCTAATTATTATATGTCTGGGTGAAGATTTATTTTGGTTATGGTTAATTACGGTTCTGTATGCCTCTTTATGAGTATATCACATTCTCTTTTCATGTTTGGAAAATTTTCTGCTATTATTTCTGTGAATAGTCTTCACAGGTCATTAGTATTGACCCCTGCTTTTTCATTTATGCCTATTAATCTTATGTTATTTCTCTTGGCATCATCTTGCAGTTGTTGAATTGTTGTTTCTTGGTTCCTTACTATTTTCAAGAAATCTTTTTTTGTGTGTGGCCATAAGCTCCCATGCTGTTTTCAAGGTCTGAGATTCTATCTTCAGCCTCATTCAAGGGGGTTTTCAAACTTTCCATGGAATTTTTCATTTCCTGAATTTCCCTTTGAATCTGTTTCATGCATTCTCTTTGTGTCTTATTTTGTTCATTCAAAGTTTCCATCATTTTTTATGTTCTTCTATTTTTTTATCTTGATCTTCTTTAGATACACACAGCATTTCTTTTATAATGATTGTCATTTCATTTTTTAGCTGAGAGATTATTTTTGATTTGAGTTTCTCTTCAGCTTCATGGAGCTGTTTCTTTACTTCAGTTGCTATCATTTCAGGAAGTTCAATTGTGTGACTCCCAGTGTCTTCTTTTTCTGTGTCTCTTGGGTTTGTTCTTGGTGGGCTGGGGGATTGGGACTGCCTCTTGGTCTTTCGTTTTGTCACTTTCTTCTGGGTCGTGTGTGGCTCTGTGTCCTGCGAGGCTGACCAGGCATTCCCCTGGTGGGTTGTGTTCAGTTGTGGGACCGGGTAGAGTTGGATCCTCTGCGCAGCTAGTGAGGGTGCACTCCCGGAGTGTGCTGCTGAAGCCTCCACCTTACTGGGTGGTGGCCAATACCTCCCGGACCCAGGCCACTAGGTGGAGCGTACCCTGGAGTGTGGCGCCACCTGGACCCTGAGTCTGGCTGCAAGGAGTTCTGAGCCTCTGGAGTGCCAGGCGAGCCTGGGCAAGTCCCAGGCCTACAGTGCTGGGGCCTTGCTCCTGGCTGGATGTGCCCACAACCTCTAGGACACGCCATGCCAGCCATACCCCTGAACAATGGAACTCGCACCCTGCACTCTGATGGGTAGAGCCCAAGCTCTCCAAGGCCCTGCAGCTATGCTGGCCAGTCCCTGATGAGCAGCTCTGGGGCCCTGGGTTTTGCTGGGCTCAGTACCTCTGTGTCCTGCAATGTTGGCCAGGTGTTTCCCTAGCAGGTTGCGCTGAGTCGCAGGACCGGGTAGAACTGGATCCTGTGCACAGCTGGTGAGGGTGCACTCCTGGAGTGTGCTGCTGGGACCTCCACCTTACTGGGTGGTGGCCGAGACCTCAACACTATTTAACATATTTCCTATTGTTATCTTAAAAGTAGTTGTTCAGATTATGAGATTTAGGCATGAAAACACAATGGAGTATTACTCAGGTATAAAGAATGATAAACATATGTTAATGAATGCAGCTAGAGACCATACTCATAAGTTAAATCAGACTTGCATATTTATTGTATTGTCTCCCTTGTGTAAAAAAAAACCTGAAAGATTGATAAATTTCAAATCTTACATCACATCAAATCGCAGAAGTTACACAGATAATCATAATGAATGATCTCAGAAGTAAAAGTTTAGTTTTAGTAACATTTCACATAGTTCTCATTTTATGTGATCAAACTTGCCAGCGCTAATGAAATTGGTGCAACTTGGATTCTCACAGAGAAGAGCATTTTCCTTCTACATTTCCCACATATTTTGTTTTTCTTACAAACAGAGGAACACCAGGGTTTGGGATATGTGTATTTGCATTAATTATGCTTATAGATTGAAGTCCCGCTGTGGCTGGGCTGCATCCGCAGTGAGGTGTGAGTTTGTTAGATCCTAAAGGACAGTTCCATATGGTTTCTGCAGAAAGTGTGAAATCAACATCGCTGGCTTTGTGTGGATCCTTTTGGTTACTAAGTAAGCAGATAGAAGTCATGAGGTAGACTCTAAGACAGATATTTTGTTGTTTTTATATTTAATGAGTTCTATGATATTATAAACCTCAAAGAAGAACTTATTATGTTCAATTTTATGTAAACTACAGCAAAGCTGAGATGGTTTTAAGTCAAGAAATAAAGCAAATGTTCATAACCTAGGATAAATGTCTGTAACCTGTTAATGATTTAAATAGCATGCATCTTCAAAAAGTGAAGTGAGTTGTTAGTACAAAAACTTTGAACATTCATTGAAAGATCAATTTATATTCTTTAAAAAATGTAATGTATAGTAACAAATAATAAAATATTTGCCATGCACTGGGTCTTACACGTTTTAAGACATTTTTGCATGTAAACATCTCAGGATGTGGTACTATTTTTATTCATGATCTTGTCCAGGGGGAGAAGAAATTGAGGCACAGGTAAGTTAAGGCCCATCTGAAATTATGAGTGCAAATACCTGGAGACTGAACTGGACTTAGCTGACCAGCCACTCACTTCTGGGAAAAGGAGCCCTGAATCACTCTCTGATAGAAATCTTTATAAGGCAAAATTTTCCAAAATATATTTTAGAGTCAAATCGTGTATTAGGTGATGTACTATGTACCCCCAACTCCTCATATATTTTTGATGGGGCTGAGTCTGGCGCTTGTATTTGGTTTGTTGTCTAGTGCCAGGATTGGTGGTGTGAGTGCTGCACCCGCCCAGGGGTGGAGCCGACATACAGTGTAAAGGAGGCGGGTCTTCCTCCTACTCTCTTCTGCCCTCTCTCTGGCAAACACGCCTTGCTATACAGCAGTGGCCGTGAATGGCAGCCCTGCCACCCCATGCTGCCTTGGAGCCAACTGAGCATGGACTGAAACTCCCAAGAAACTGTAAGAAATAAACCTTTCCTTCCCTAATCTTGGACATCAGGTATTTTGTCTCAGCAAAGAGCAAAAAGTAACTAAGACAAATCCCCAAATTTATCATTTTGGTACCTATGGGTAATATTAAAGTGTAAAGAATTCTTGATCCTAAAAAGTAGAAATCAGATGTAAGAAAGCACGAAAAAACACGAATTATTTATTTATACAGCATGTGACATTTATTGAACAAATCTGACAGCTGAACTTCACTTCAGTTCTAGCTGGAAGAGGCAGTAGGCATGGGACCAGTTTGCCCATGCACGGTAACTGCGAGGTGAAGGAGTGAAGGGTGTGATGAGAAGACAGCCCTTGGGGCGGGGTGGCCAAGAAGTGGCCACTGGTTCCATGGATTCTGCCACTGAGCCATGCTTTTTATCAGAGAAAAAGCACAGCTCCAAGGTGATGAGCAGAGCAAAACTAAAATGCTTAAGGAGAACAGCTCTGGAGCTCATGGGCAAAGGTGCATGGGATAGGGTTGAGGCTGGAGAGCTGGACCAGATGGGTCGTGTAGAGTCTGCCTAAGAGGAAAGCAAAGGGGCACCCTGGGCTTTACTCTTGGGAACCATCACTCTGCTTGCTGGGTGTGCTGGGTGGGGTAGCCAAGAGCAATGGAGGCGAGCAGGTCAGAAAGACTGCGAGCCGGCCCTGAAGGAGAGAAGCCTAGGAAGCCAGCACTCGAGGAGATGGAGGATATAATACCCAAGGCCCTCAGTAGTTTTCAAAGCACCTGTGGCAGCCGAGCTGTGAGAAGGGGAAATGTTCTGTTGCTGATGGCAGTTCTGTCTTTAAAAGCACCAGAGGAAATACTAATCAGCTCTGATTTAATCTGAACACTGCTCAAAGGTGAAGCACAGATGTTGCAAGGCTACGCAGTGTTTTAGAATTTGTAGGAGTGGAGGCCTTGATGTTCTAAGCCTCACTCTCTGGAACCAGAGTCAGGGAGCAGGGAGCAGAGCTCTTACAGTAGAGCACAGCTTTTCCTCCTTGCAAACTCAAGGCCCATTTTCCTGTGACCTCCTGAGTACACAAGAGAATGTGTGGCACCTTAATCATCATCTTAGGCAAAAATAGAGATTGAAAAAGTGGAGGTTGCACTTTCAGAGAAGAGCAAGGACACAAAATCAATTTTCCCAAGATTTGGACTTGGTATTTTTGCTTTGTTTTTTTAAGCCCAACTTGCCAACAAAAAAAATTTTTTTAAATATTTTCCTTGTTCTCTGATTTCCGACAACTAGTTTTATTTTATTAAGTTTTGCTAAAGGCCATGTGTTAGGATCTAGGAGTGGAAAAGTTGGTGATTCAGGGAGTACTCACAAGAAGGTTAATATCTTGCATGGCAGAATAGAACTGGATGGAGAGATGATAAATAACTTTCAAACTAAAACAATGTACAAGAGCAGTGATTACACACTTCCACCAATACTCAAAACAAAGCCAGGCGTGGTGGCACATGCCTTTAATCCCAGCACTGGAGAGGCTGAGGCAAGAGGATCCTTGTTAGTTCTAGACCAGCCTGGGCTACAAAGTGAGTTCAAGGCCAGCCTGAACTGTATTGTGAGACCCAGTCTCAAAAAATAGGGCTGGGGATTTAGCTCAGTGGCCTAAGCACCTGCCTGGTAGGCATGAGGCTATGAGTTCAATCCCTGGTAAAAAACAAAAACAAACAAACAAACAAAAACCACTCAATAACCAATTGGAAATGAAATCAAGAAATGATTTAAAGGAAAACAGGTCCCTGAAAGATAGATAGTATTCCAGGAGATGCTTGGAGAAGCCAGATGGTTTGTGCTGAGGTTATCAATCTCTCTCCAGTTGTGTGATTTTTGTTATCAGGGAATTTGCCCACATAAAACCAGCTGTAAATTCCTGTCCATGGAATTGTTTTCCATGCATATGAGATTTAGTTACAATTCATGGATTCATTGAATTTTTCTGAATTGTGGAAACCATGTAAGTGCTTACAAATGCTACACTTAGGATGGTTTTCAGAGTACAGGAGAGAATGATCCTTTCACCTTAGACATACTACAGGGCTGCAAGAAAAGAGGTCTGCTTGCAGTGTGCAGAGGATGGGCACAGAGCTAAAATAAGAGAAACGAGATTCCAGAGGCCAGACAGGTTTTGCCAGGGCCACAAATCTGTACTGTGACTACGGACTTTGAGTTCGCGAGTTTGGTTGTAGTACGTGTACTTCTGGCATTGGAGTAATTTACCGAGGTCTTTCTTTATGTTTACTTATGGAGTTCGATGGAGATGATGGAGAAAACCCAGAGGGGCAGCCACGTGTTGCTAAGGTCACCACTGCTGTTAGAGAATCCCCTGGCAGACCTGATGGCTTTTGAAAATTGTTGGCATAGTGTGTTTACTTTGTGTGGTTCTGAAGCAGTGGTGCAGCAGGTCAAACAATATAGCTTCACAAACAGCCCCTTGTTAGTTTCCGGTACCTGTGAACGCCACCTTATGTCACAAGGGGCTTTGCAAATGTGATTAAGTTAAACATGCTGAAGTGGTGAGATCATCCTGGGTCACCAGAATACAATCACAAGGATAGTTCTCAAAGAGAAGCAAGATATCAAAAGAGGAAGCCGAGGAAGACAGATTCTGGGAGACTGGAGGGAGGAGAAGGAGCCCAGGCCATGGAGAGCAGGTGGCTTCTAGAAACCAGGAAAGTCTAGGATCCATATCCCCCTCTTAAAACCATAGAGAGACCCAATCCTGCAAAGGCCTTCACTTCAGCCCTGGTTGACTGAGTTTCAATGCACCACATCCAGAGGAGCCAAAGAACACTTAAGTGTTGTTTTAACTGGCACACATACAGCAAGACACATCCGTGGTGTTGTGGCAGCCACATTTGTGCCAGGTGAGTGGTAAGCTGCTACAGAAAACCAATACAAATTTAGGGTCCCTCTAATATCATATTTTAACTCCTTGAGAATGATCCCTCGGTGGGGAATAACTGGGTTGAAATGATGCATGCACATCCATGTTTAAAGCAGCACAACTCGTAATAGCTCAATCTTGGAAACAGCCTAGACGCCCATCAGTGGATGACTGGATAAAGAGAATGTGGTGTGCACACATAGTGGAGTACTACTCTGGCACAATGAAGGACAAACTTGAGACATTTGTAGAAAAATGGGTGTACCTTAAAACCATACTGTTAAATGAAATACATCAAACACACAAGTTTAAATGTCACATAATTTATCCTGTAACAGATACCACCAATATAGATAAATAGCAAAGTAAAAGATAATGAATAAAAGAGATTGATTTTTTTTTTCTTTTGCAAATAGGAAGGGGACCAACAGTTAGTGGGTGAAGAGGAGGGGAAGGAAAATTAAAAAGAATAAAGTTGTGCTACACACATGGATGCACTCCTCAGGATGGGTGTAATCTTTATGCATTGCAAACGTGTGCTAATAAAAAATGAATATTGAAAAAAAACATTTAAAGTGAGTATGGATTGTGCAGTACTGATAAGGGCTCCTCAGTTGTGCGCCTGTACTGGTAGCTGTCACTTGTGCCCGGCTGCATGGTCAACCCCTGTCAGCGAGCTCATAGGAGCTTGAGATCATTGCCATCCTTCCTCAGACTCACGAGGGGAAGAGAAATGATTGAAGCAGATCGCCCAGTACAGCTCTTTTATTGTGGGCTCTGTACAGAAACAAATGAGAAAGCCCCTGAAGCAGTACTTGGGAAACATGGATGGATAGTGGAAGTCCTCTTGATGAAAGACCAAGAAACCAATAAACCAGGAGGATTTGCATGTGTCACCTTTGAAAGCCCAGCCGCAATTTTTTGTCAAGAGAGGAGAATTATTCCTGATAACGGAGTGATGCCCTGTGTGACTTCTGGCACTCAGAGGTGAAAGGGAGAGATGCTCAGGATGCAGCAGGGACATGAATGGAAAGTCCTTAGTTGGAAAAAAGCCACTAAGGTGGAATGAGCCACCAAATCATCACTTGAAAGCGGTAGACAGGGACCGCTTTCACCTCCGAGAAGCACAGGCCCTCCCCAGAGGTCTTGGAGCAGGAAGTGGAGGAACTGGGGGGGGGCTCTCTCACATGCAGGACACATGGATGATGGCTAATTTATGAATTTTAGCATGAATGCTTCCAGAGGACACCTTCCAGTCTAAAGAGGCCCAATACCATGAAGTGGGGGTCCTTTTCCTAAGAGATCACCCCTGACAGGACCAGTTTGCAGCAGCAGTAGAGTGGGAGGAAGAGCCCCTGATTCGTGTGGAAGCCATAGTTATGGGAGGCCCACCTTAAGGGGAATCCCCGTCCTTTTGTAGAGATGTTTGTCACCAAGAAATGATGGATGTTCAACTAAAAACAGCTATTCCAGCAGAGATTACCCAAGTTCCCGTGACACAGGAGATCACACCCCACCACCAAGAGATTCTACGTACCATAATTATGGTCATCCCAGGTCACGTGATGGCTGCCCATCAGGAGGTGAGAGTGATAGAAATGGATATGGGTGGGAACGTGACTGTTCAGATCATCTGAGTGGAGGCTCCTACACTGATTCGTATGAAAGTTATGATCGCTCATGTAGTGCTCCACTTACACGAGGGCCCCCATGTCTCATAGTGGATGCAGACTCTGTGGTGGTCACAGCAGCTCATGGGATGGGTATGGTGGAAGTCAAGACAGTTACTCAAGCAGCTGAAGTGGTGGCGATCTGGTTGGCATACAAGATTGAGGGCTTCCCCCTTCTATGGAAAGGGGGTACCCTCCTCCCCACATTCCGACAGCAGTTCAAGCCATGGAGCCTCAAGAGACGGTGGCCATGGAGGAAGCCAATCTCACAGAGTGGGAGGCAGAAGCAGATACTAGAAACAAAATGTTGGACCAAAATCTCGATTCAAAGACACAAACAAGAAGTGGAAACCATTGTGTCATAACTACCCAAGGACTCCTAAAAGGAAAATTGTGTTACCTTTTTAAAGTTTCCTGTTAAGTTCCCCTTCATAGTTTTTTATGGTCTTGTTAGGAAAATAAAAAAGTAAAACATGTCTAATTTTATTTAATTTTATGAATTGCTCTTAACTAGCAAATGTTTAAGTGTGTAAGGCTCGATTTGTACTAGTGCTGTAATTTTCCAAGTAAAAGTGTCCCTTCCTACCTGATTTTTTCTGGTAAATAATGCAAGCAATTCTGAGATCTCCCACAAACATCTAGTCATCTAGATGTATGTGGAACTCCATTGGGAGATGAACCATTCTGCCTGTACAGACAAGCTAGCTCTTAAAGGGAAGTCGGGGTGTGCTACTATTAAGGTTTCAGGGTGTCTTCCAGCTGAAATCTCCATGTTCTCAGTATGAAAAAAAGCCTGAGTTCAGATACCGATGTAAGAAAAGTGCTCTTCACCCAACAACCCCCCCGCCAAAAGCAAATGGATAATGCTGGGCATCCCTTGCCTTTTTGACGTTTCCTTGGGAATCTGCAAGAACCTCCCCTTTGTCCTTTGTCAGTGAGTTCTTTTAAGTGTGTGTTAAAAAATACTACAGAGTACTAAGTGAAAAGTTTGTTCAAAACCAAAAATAAAAAATAAAGAGTATGGATGAAATCACAATAGATACAATTTCAGAATAAAAAACAGGAGGACGGGGAATTTAAAGACATAGCACAACCTCTCCTGGGGGACTTGTGGTTTACAGTTGAGGGGAGGCAGGGTCTTGAAGCCATGGCCTCAGGATTCTATTCTGTGACACCAGAAGGAAACAGGTGAGGTCATGTAGTTCTTAGGGGTCAGTAATTTATGTTTAAGTAAACTAGTTTTAACTGTACAGAAATGTCCTTTACCACTCATTTGACAGTATCTTCCCCAACAGGCACAACCGTGTCCAAACATCACACAACACATTTGCTCTGCGTTAAGATCTGTTTGAGCTGGTCCTGCAGGAGCCATATTGGGAGAGAACAGGTGTGCTCTGTGCTCCAGAGATGCTGCTAGAATGTTCCAAGGCCACTGACATCTACGGTTTCATTATTTTAGAAAAATATGATGGTAGATGGTGGCCTCAGCATACATTTAAGAGTATGGCAGTCACAATCCAACCATGCTCAGTTCCACCATTCAATAGTCAATAACTGCTTATCGTTTCCTATGGGGGGTCATTGTGTTGGGTTTAGGAGTAAGAGCAGGCACCTGTGTTTAAGGATCTCAGAGTCCAAAGAGAAACAATGAAGTGCACAGGAGTACTAACAGAAGACGCAAGGTGTTGTAGGCACCACACGGGAGGGCAGCAGGAAGAGTGAAATTACAGACACCCATGTGCTTATGCGAGAAGCAAGGAGTAAGTTTCTAAAGAATATACAAATATATGTTGGAGCAGTAATTGGTGCTTCTGTTCCTTTTAAAAGCACCTGTGAGAAGATATTTATTATGACGTGTTTGTTCAAAAAACACAATGTACCCTGAAGGATATATTTTGAGGAAGTATTTGGAAAGTCTACTCTAAGGCCACTATTAATGTTAATAGGAGTCCTGCTGTCAAATCTACGTGTGTTGCTTTGAAAAGCTACAGCATCACACTGAAGCCTGATTTTTAACATGCAAGCGGGAAATTTCTGATTGCACTGATCTGGAGTAAACACTTTTAGGTTTCCAGTTCTGCTCCATCCATTTCATTCACCAAGAATTAATACCAGCACAAACCTGGGGCACTTGGCAAATGGAAAGAAGTCTCACTTCGAAATTTATAAAGCATAATGTTTTCCCTTTGTAAAATTCTCATAACCTCAAAATTAAAGCCCTGCGCAAACACCAAATTCCCTCAAATTCCTGTAACCACAACAAGAATGTGTGATTTCTAGGATTGTTTAGGGTTTGTCAGGAATATGATAGACTTCAGTGTCATCTCATGTTTTAATTTAATTTCAAGAAAGCCTATGCCTTCCCAGGCTTCTGTGTCAACAGAGCTCTTTCAAAAGAGAATCACAAATAGAAGTAACTTGAAAAGAAACCTGAATTATTCCTTGATAAGCACACTTGTGGTAAAATTAAATTAAGCTGTAGGACTTTATTTTCTCCTCTAAGCTTTGATCCTATGTAAAAGTTTTCAAATCACCCTGATATTGGTGGTTGTAAGTATTGTTGATGGTGGTTGTTTGTTTTAAACAAGTTTACATGGGGCTTATCTCTACTCTGAATTGATTATTTCTTGGGCTGCATCTGACAGACAATTTTTTTGTCTTTCAAAGGTGCAGGGTTTTTTTTTTTTCTTTTTTATTTCTTTTTTCTTTTTTTAATCAACCTAAATGGTTGTTGATTTCTGGAGAACAATTTAAAGCAGAAAATATGAATTGCTATCTTTTCAAACTTAACATTTGTTCTAAAGTCTTTGAACACAATGTATTGAAAAAACAACATGAAATCATTAAAAATATCCTTTTTTCTATTAAGTCACTTCAAAAATATTTTAAGTGAACCATAAATTATAGAATAGGAAGATCACCATATATAATGAGACATCTTCTACATATATGGCAATTTTAAGCAAGTTGGCAACATTAAACAATCACACATTCTGGTAACCTATGTTTTCCTTCTTCATACTTTGTAGTTTTTCAAGACACAGTTAACCGTGGAGGTGATCAAAGCAAGATAGTAGCAGCCAGAAAGACAGATAGCATTGGGCCAGAGCACTGAAGCTAATGCATAAAATATACAACCAAAACACACTGAAAGAGATACTAAGAAATATCTCTGTTCTATGAAAATTATTCATAAGGTACTAGGATAGTTCTTTAGTTGTTGTTTTTTATTTTTGACTTTTTTTGAAAAGGAGTATTATAAAACAGAAAGAGCTGAAGTATGAATCAGGAAATCCATGGAATCTGTAATTTGTTCTGGGGTGAGTGAACGATCTTTAGTGCTCCTTCATTCCTGTTTAGTAAAATAATATGAGAAAGAGCTACGTTATCGCCATTCCCTTTTCTTTGTCTATCTATCTGGTTGAAGCCGCCCTAATATAATTGGTCATTGTACATCATTTGTGTGATTGAAACAGCCTCCTCACTCCTTTCTCTGTCTGCAGCTCTACTACTGCTCTTCGTCCATTTTCCTCCCTGACATCAGAGTGAATATTGATCAAGTGATGAAGCAATACTGACTAGAAACGCTGGAGTGGGTCTGAACTGGCATCAGGATAAGGCTAGGCTCCTTGAGGAGTGCCCTACCTGTTTTTCCCTTCCCCAGCTTTGCTTCTGGTCCTGTTCCCTTACTTTCCCTGTCTAGGTGTGTCCATTTGGAGTTTTGGCTTTAGTGCCATTTTCTTGATTGAGGTAGATTTCCCAGCCTCCAGATCCAGGTGAATGTTCTATTATTTTTTCTAGTACATGCTTGACAGCCAGCGACATAGCTACTTGCATAGTACCTTATTGCTGTACACTTTTCAAATCAGTGAAAAGTGATAATATCTTGCTTGTCTGCATGGCTTATTGTCACTCGTGTTTAGGAAGGTCTTAGCATTTAGAAGCATCCAATCAATTCTTATTGGTCGAATACAGGAACAAATGAGTAGACAGATGAATATGATTATCCAGGCCCACAGAACATGAGGTCTGTTCTTACTGCTGAAAACAATCTCTACTCCTTTTGCATCTAACAGATCAAGGAACAAAACTAAGATTTCAATAACCCCTTTGATTTATTTTTTCCAGCAAATTCCTCCTGACTTGTGAAATCTGATCAAAAAGTCTCCTTTGAACATTGTATCAAAACCCAATGAAATCACTTCATGTTGCAGTCAGCATTTGAACATAATCACGTGCCAATTTGATGGAATAAAAAAAAAAGACAGGTGAAACTTGGAAGGAACCAAGTTGTCCTTCAGTAGATGAAGGGATTAGCAAACTATGTACATTCAAACAACTAAATAGCATCCCTTGCTAAAAACAAATGAACTCCCAAGTTATGATAAGATGCGGTGGGAATTTAAAATTGATGAGATTGCATGTAAAAGTCAATTTGAAAAGGCTGCATACTCCATGGTCCCATATATGCCTTAACTGTATAGCACTCTTGAAAAGGCAAAAACAAGGAAATAGGGGAAAAAAAAAACACATCTATAGCTGTTAACGGTTGGGAGTTATAGGTGGGAGAGATGACAGATTGTGGGGCAGTGAGACTGTTCTCTAAGATACTCCAGTGTTAGATAGGTACATTCATTACACATTTGCACAAATCCATATGCTGTATAATAAAAAAGAAGCCTTACCATAAGCTGGGGTATTCTGTTTCAATCTGTTTTGTTATTACTGGCAACAAGTGACACATTCTGGTACCAAATTTTGAAAGCGAGATGATTGGGTATATATGGGGCTAGGGCATGTATTGTGTTAGGGCATATATGGGGTTAGGGTATATATGGGGTTAAGGCATATATGGGGTTAGGGCATATATAGGGTTATGGCATATATGGGTTTAGGGCAGATATGGGGTTAGGGCATATATGGGGTTAGGGCAGATATGGGGTTAGCGTATATATGGGGTTAGGGTATATATGGGGTTAGGGTATATATGGGGTTAGGGCAGATATGGGGTTGGGGTATATATGGGGTTAGGGTATATATGGGGTAGGGCAGATATGGGAAATCGCTGCACTCTGTGCTTAACTTTGATGTGAACAAAGAATGACTCTAAAATAATGTTTATTAATTCAAATAAGGTGAACTATAAAGCATGTATTTTCTACATTAATGATATCAGTGAATACCTGTATCTATTGATGACATCAGAAAATACTGCAGGATTTAGACTAAGTTTAATAATTATTTAATGGGTACAACATAACTAACAAAGTTAGCCAAGCGTATATCCTTTAAATTCACAGAATTGAATTAATAATCTTGTTTCAAATTGCATAATTTATGATGCTGGCAACTGTTAAAATTGGGGATGGAGAGCCATTAAACTGTTTTAAACTTGATATATGTTTGAAATTTTGTGTAATAAAAATTTAAGTAATAAATCCACTTTTTTCTGCCCCATTTTTAAAATGAAAAATATGCAGATTCAAAAATCAGTAGTCATTATTTTTATTTGCCCTAATGCCTCTATTTTTGTATGGAAATACACATTTTAAAGAGTTCATTAATATTCAATGCTTTTTTAATTTGAAATGACCTCAGTAAAGATAGACTAAATTATCACATATTTGTGAGTTTTTCATTATTTTAATGATAAGTGGGTCTGTCAGAATGTCATCAGAGTTTTAAAATTGATCAGTTTTTACTCTGGAACTCTCCATTTCACAAAGGACCAACTCATTCCCAGCATGGGACTTACACATGTCCATGAGGGTTTGCCACTTGAAATATAATTACTTTGACTTTTAGTAACTCATTTCTATTTTTTTTAAATCAGAAAGTGTCAACACCAAGAAATTATACACAAAACATACTGAAATCTATGGAATATTTTGCATGACTGCTTCAAAGATAATCCAAGCTATATGCATGCAGTAACGTGACTTGTAACCATGCTGTCAAGAGAAAAATGTGGTCTTATCCATAATACACATGAGAGTGTTTGCGTAAGATATGCACAGTCCAAGTAACATCTCTGACCAATAATTTGGTTTCCAATAATAGCCGCTAGCTTGAGGCATACATCATGGAAAATACGCTTCCTGGATCAATTTAGATATGGTAAAACAAGGTTCCACACACATTACCTCCAAGGAAGGGATTCAGCCTCCATTAACCATGTAGCACAGTAGAATAATTATTGTGCAGCAATGAGAAGTTGGTAAAGAAACATTTACCAAGGGTCTTTTATTTGCTGTGAACAATCCCAGATGCTGCCCTGGGTAACAACATAAATTAAAGGAACAGAAATTGCCCTTTACCATATTTTAACCTATTTGGGGGTGTTATGCATAAATTGAATTAATAATCATCATAAAACAAAATAGACTCACAAACGAACTTTCTGCACCAGAGTCACGTTTCCACTACACTACAACACTGGTACCTAGCCAACAAAATCTGGTTATAGAATCCAGAATAATTAACCAAGAAAGATGCTTTTTGTTTTGCTTATTTTGTGAAAAAGTACAATTTTGCCTCACAGTCACATAAGGGTAAAGACAAGATAGAAGCATTAGGAATATTTGGGTCAGCCAGTGGAAATGGTGTGAAAAACTATGAGGTATTGATGAATCTGAAAAAGAAAGCAGTATGACTACATTCCATTGTAAGACCTTAGATTACATGCGTTCCAGTTTACTATTTCTTTCTGTCTTGTCCTTTATGGGCTTTTTTTTCTTTGTACTCCAAACACACAAAAAAGCTGACAGTAAAAAGGAGCTTCTTGCCTTAATTATTCTGGGATGTTTTGTGAGCTCTGCCATCGTTCCCCAAAATTCTTAAAATGAAATTCTTGTCCCCAGTACCTTAAAAGTTGACTGCATTTGAAGAGAATCTTTATAAAGATCAATGAATTAAAATGTGGTCTCTAGGCTGGGCCTTAATGTAATATTGCTGGTAAACTTGTTTTATGAGGAGATTTGGACAGAGGTTGTTTGACCACAGGCCAAGCAGAAGAAGAACAAGTCCTTCCCTTACGTTCCTCAGAGGAGCGAATCCCGCTGACACCTTGATCAGGAGATTCCCGCCTTCTGATGAGACGAAAAGTGAATTTTGGTTCTTTAAGCCACATGTTTTGTGGCACTTTCTCAACAGTGCCAACTGAGTCACTAATTGAGTAACACAAAGGTTTATAAAAAAGAAAATAGTGATGCTTTAAATAATTTCCCCAATTTTCTCTAAACTAATCAAGTAACTAAAATACATACATTTTAAAACACTTGGAAAGCATTATAAAAGCACCAGAATTATTTGTCCTGCACACCTTTCTGTATTGCTCAGTGCAGCGCAGAGGGTGCACCAAAAACTGAGAAAAGCGGGGTAGACTCTACCTTCGTGCTTTGGCTGAGACAAGAGTTCTGGTCTTTGGTCTGGAGTTTCACACAGTGGTTTTAACAAGTTCATGATTCAGTGCAGAGATGAGGGGGAGGTTTGGCTACTGGTAATGTGGACTTAGTTAACCCAAGGAAATAACAAGGGAAGCCGAGCTGCAGAACTGCACCCTCAGTCATATCAAATTTCCACTATGAAATGTGTGTGACTTCTGTAATAAATAAAATGTGTCTCAGTGGGAAGAGATAACCAAGATCTGAATGGTGCACTTTAAATATTAAGTTATTCTCCTTCCATTCACTAAGAGGGCAGAAGGCAAACTCAGCATACTGTACTGGGCTCTTAAAAATGCCATTTGATTACAACCTGAGGACGCGAATGAACCCAGGAGAGCACGTTCAGCCGAGGAATTTACCCCTCTGTTTATATTTACTGCAAATGATTTTTTTAATCAGCAGGGACATCTGCAAATTTTTAGGCACTAATGTTCTGAGACCATGAAAACCTCTGGGTGATTTTTTTTTCATTCCCTTAACAGATAGTTTAGCTTTAAACTACATACTTTCCCTTGGCAGAGTGAAAGATGAAAAGCCTGCTATAAAATTGATTTGGCATCTACATAAAAGGAAGCTTTGTAAGAAGTATTATTAAACGGAGAGCTCTCTTCACCCAGCCATGTCCAAAAATTAAAATGTCACTCACATCTTCAGAGCCTGTCCTGCCCTGCTGCTACCAACAAATCACATTTGCATTGTTAATTGTCATGCCTTAGGAAGAAAAGCGTTTCTACCCAAGAACATTCTCCAAGATTCACCTGCATGTCTCTATTGTAGTCTAATAAAATGTATACATTTCAAAAACGTACGCAATAAGAGTTGATTGTTCCCCAAATAAATAAAACAGGGACATGTGTTCCCAAGGGTTGTGTAGTAGAAGAGAAGTGTTTGTGTCTGATCATATTCTTTAGCTGCCTGGTATCACCTGTTTAGTTGATCAGATGATGTAATAAATTAATTAGTGTTATTAATAGTGTGTTCGTTGATTGATAACCTGGCTTCTTCCAATATTGCAGATAGTACCTGTATATATGATGTTAGCCAATAAATTGACCCTCATACCATGGAAGGTACCTTAAAAGACTTAAATATTTTCGAAGCAAAAATGTTTGGCTTTTGAGAATTAAAATGAGAGCGGTTTAATTGAAATTTATTCAAAGTGAAACAAGCCGTCGTTCGAGGGCGTTGGAGGCACTGCTTCACTGCACCTCTTCAAACACGTTTAGGTCAAAAGCGACTTGTATGTTGACAGCACTCTGTGTGTCCCGATCCAAGAACGATGTAAGGAGGGATTTAACAAGGACAGGGGACAGCTGACCCCATGGACTTTGACATCATGGAATTTGCTTATACTTAATTGCTTTAGGGGGCGGTGTTTAAATGGGAGTTTCAAACACTGTGAACAACAACGAGATTGAACAAGGAGGAAAATGTCACTGAAGAAGATTTTAAACCACTGTCTTGAGACTACAAAGGAAGCATCATTGAAACAGACCAGTTACTGACAACTCTCAGGCCAACCAACATTTGACTGCTTTGGTGCCATTGCAAAGCCTGAATTGTTGCCTGGGCTTTCTTCTAAAAATAAATTCTTCTATTCTTTCTTTGTTTGTTTGGATAAATTTAGATTTGCATAAAATTGTAAGAAAAAACAGTGAAGCCTGACACACTCTCCCCAATTTTCTCTAATAATAAAACTTAGGAGATCCAATCACAAACAGAATGCTGACATGAATACCAGCTACTCATGTTATTCCAATTTCTCTAGTTTTCCGCATACTAATTCATATCTTTATGTGTACATTAGACTCTTACACTTACGTTCTCTTAAGCTTTGTCCAGGTAAATTGATGTGTTTGTCAGCGTTCTCATTGCTGAGAAACAATATCCTCTACATACAACATGAAGGAGGAGAGGTTTAATTTCCTCCTGGTTTAGTCCATGGCTGGCTGTAAGGTGGAGAGTTCATGTAGAAGGGCACGATGGAGCAGCTTGGCTCTCGGGCAGCAGACCAGGTGAACAGTGCCAGAGAGGAAGGAGGGGGACAGAGGTAATGCCCAAGGTCATGCCTCCCCGTGATCCACTCAGATACACCTACAAGAGTGCTCTACCAGTTCCTTCCCTGAATCCCAAAGCAAATGCCACCTTACCTGCCACAGGTGATGCACAGAAAATGACACACACTTCATGTCTACATTTTAACACACTCATGATATCAGCCCTCTGATAAAGGTACTAACAGTGCATCATTTCCCAAAATCCCCGGTTTCTACCACATCTCATTGTACATCAGTGAAATTTGACTTCTTCCTGTATTTTAAAGTGCATAATACTGTATCCTTAGCTAGCAGTACTATGTTGTACTGCTCAATGCTAGAATGTATTTGTCTTGTGTAACAAATTTTAGGCACATTGTTTGAGCAAAAATTCTCACTTTTCTTCCCACTGCAGGTCCCAGCAAACATTGTCTTATTCCTAGCTTCTGTGAGTTTGCTGATGCTAGATACTTCATAAAAGTTAAATCAGATAGCATGTGTCTTTTCTGACCAACTTATTTTATTAGAATAAGGTCATTATGTTCATTCAAGTATAGTAATGGCAAACGCTAGAATTTTATTTTTTTAAGATGATGTAATATTCTATTTATAGGCAGACAGTTGAGTTGTTTTCAAGTCCTGACAATGCTGCAGTTGTTATGGCTGTACAGATATTTCTTCCAGGTCTCCATTATGATTCTTTTAGATATCCAAAAATGGAAATACTGAATTATGTGGTAGTTCTATTGTTTTAGTTTTTTGAGGCCCCTCCTTACCACACTGTGTAACAATTGTACTAATTTACATCATCACCAAAACTATACAAGCATTCCTCTTCTGCCCATCATCATAACAAATTTTAATCACTTGTGTAAAACAATAGCTCTCCCAGCAGGTGTGAGGTGGTGTTTCACTGTATTTGTATCTGCGCTTCTCTGCTGGTTAGAGATATGATTAGTCTTTCATTTACTTGTTGGCTATGTTTGTATCTTCTTTTGTAGAAATGTCTATTCAAAACATTTTCTTGCTATTTAATCAGGTTATCTGATTTTGGATACTGATTTGTAGGTGATTCTTCTCTATATTTTAGATGTTACCCTCTTAGGAGATAGGTCATTTGTGACTATTTTCTCCATTTTTTGGGAGGTCATTACCTATTTTTGACTGTTTCCTCTGATGTGCAAAAGATTTTCAGTTTCACATAATCCTGCTTATTGACTGTTGGTTTTTTTATTCATTTTTTTCTCATGTGTGCCTTTAATGTCAAATTCAACAAAGTGTTCCTAAGATTGAGGTCCAGAAATTTATCCCAGGCTTATTTCCAGACAAGATTATTTGCTTCTTAAATTAGTCTACTCGAATCATTCCTATAGAGCATCATTATACTGGCTTTTTTGAAGCTCTTACCTATAAAATGACCATATTTTATAATGATAATTTTTGCTGTGTATTTAAATACTAATAACTGTTGCAACAAAGGAAATTTAACAGAATTCTAAGGTGATATTTTCTGATGATTCAAAGATATTTAGATTTCATGAAAAGTAATAATAGTGAAAGCTGCTTACAATCACAGAATCTTTGGTCTGGTAAATCTTACACCTGGAATCCTAAGTACACACAATTGCGGTGAACACGCACGCTAACTTCTTGCCCGATCGCTAGGCTGTGTTTTGTGGTACTTAAATAGATAGTCATTGTGACCTCAGGGGAACTCTACTGACTCACTCTTGCCATAAACAATAAATTCATCCTCAGAGTACTTTCTTGGTTAGAAAAATCTTCTTTTCAAAGAATTAAAAGTCAATCTGTAACTTCTGCTTCTTGCTCCACTTCAGAACCTTTCAGCTGGTCGGAACTGTTCAAATGTTCACATCACAAGTTTTCACCCCTTGGAGAGAGCCGTGTGGAGCAGTCCCTATGTGGTCAGACCAGTCTTCCTAGGACTTCACATCAATTCTAATATAAATGGATTATACACTTTCCCACTAACACCATCAGCTCCCAGTAACAGGTTGTACTTTGAAATGAAATGTGAGGAACTGTTGAAAGCCATTGTAGATTAGTTAGATCAAACTGGAATCCTTGCCTGAGATTCACTCTAAAAGGCCAGCCAGACGTTTGTACAGACCTGCAAGGAAAAACAAAAATTTCAGTCACTAAATTGCAAAGAGTTTCTGTGCCTTATAAAGTCAGCCAAAACTAACTTCCATGAAATGAACTAAGAACTTATACTTGTAGAAAAACTATTTCAATAACTTTTTTTTTATTTTGTTGCTATTTCTTGCATTTATTTATTATGTCTCTGCTATTATAAATTTATTCCCTTTTAATTGCACTTATGAATTTTTTCTTAGATATAAAATAAAAATAAAACAAATATATCCAATATTAAATAAGCCATTTACCTTTTTTACCCTTATTTTAATAGACTTTGAAGGTATATTTCCATCTTTCTATTAATAGTAGTGGCACCAAAGACCCACACTCTACTTGAGTTTGTTATGTGATCCTTCTGATAATACTAGTAGTATTAAAATTTAATATTTCCTGAGGAGTACTGACTTAGAACTACTTAGAAAGGAGTCATCTACCTTGAACACATACCCTTCCATGGAAATATAAATAGTGGCAAGTACAAAAAAATTATAAGTAAATTCTCATTTAACAAATGATGCTATAGGACATACTCAATATATATGTGTGGAGCATGTATATTTCTTCATATATATGCATATTTATCTATAATTTTGCTTGATTTTTCTATTTTCAAAATGTTTTAGCTCACATAGTTACATGTTTGATCATGTAACTATAACTGATTTAAAATGAAACAAACAGTAGATGCATTATTTGCATATAATATGAATTTTTAGAGATATATTTTTATTTCACTGATGTAATTTATCTGTTCCTTGAATACTGTGAAATTTTAGCATAAATGATTAATATATTTACTAAGCACTAGGAGTCTTATCTGTCTTTAAGATATTTAACTTTTCTCAGGATTGCTTTAATAAAGATAGAAACAATCAGAATGTTCTCATTTATACCCATATTAACTCAATAATTCTTTCTTCTCTCTAACAGGGGCACATAATCACCATATGAACTAATTAATTTATCAAGTTATGTGAAAGCAGCAGATTCTGTGACTGCTGGAACAGTCCCTGGATCTTAATCGTGGAATTATTCATTCAGAGCAGTGGAGACTGGCTGATGAATAGCTTTACACCTTTTAAAAATTATTTTCTAGTAAGCTGGCGTCCTGCTTTCCAAATGTAAACTAGACAGTATGTAACCATGATGATATCTCAGAAGCCATGATAAGGCTGCATAACATATGGAAAATTGTTTTTACCTGCAGTGATGAGATAAAATAGATGATTTCATTAAGGGAGCACAAACAAGATTTAGTGCAGCTTGATGTAGAAAATTGTGATTCATCACATGCAACCCGGAATGGGACGAACGGGCTCACGCACTGCAGAACCATGTTCAAAGTCAGAAATGGAACCTCAGGATGTGTTGGAAGAAGTGGGTGAAATGGAGAATCCATAGGACGATGAATAGAGATGAAAGTAGAAAATATGTTTCAGCTCTTATTTTCCTTTGCTATATAACTCTAAATGTATACATGACAAAAGATTAAGAAGAATACTTCACAAGTGAGCACACAAGTTTTAGAAGCATCTTGCTGCTGCTCTGATGAAGCTTATGTTGTTCTTTGAATTCCTAGAGCAAAATGAACAGATTCTTTAATCTTTTGTTACAATCTCATGGAGCAAAAATCAAAACTATGTTAATTTTAGTAGAGTCACTGAGGCCTTATAATCAACAATTCTCTTATCAAGAAAGAAAGGAAATTACCATAATTTTGGGCAACTAAAGTGATGGGTAGAAGTATGTAGTGGGAAGCAGACCCACTGTGCAGAGCATTCGCCCTTAGCAAGTTGTGTTGGAACCTGAAATCCATACTCTGCCAAATTCCTATTTGCCCTTGCCCCTACCTGTGTTTCCCACTTATCTTTCTTCCACTTGACCACAGGTCCACCAGGATGTACAAATAAATAAACCTCAGGACTGGTGCTTTCTGGTTTAATTCTGCAAAGAATCTTCCTCTTTTTACAATCAATCATGCTGTCACAGAGAAATCAGTCCTCACCAATCTTCAATTCCTCCTCACTGTATCACTGCTTAGTAGATTGGGCCCTCTCTAGTTTTCTTACCATGTTATAGGTATTCGCAAAGATCTTATATTTGTATTCTACTTGACTTCCCATGACATACCTCAAAAATAAAAGCTCCCCCAACACAGGAACATCCTAGGTCGTCTTGTATCTCTATTATCAACATCTCAAACAAGCCCTGATCCATAGTTGGTATAGAAAGTTTGGCAAATAAACATTCACACAAAGAAACAAAAAATTGGAATTCACTGCAACACTGAATTGTGCTTTGGTGTGATTCTCATTTCAAATTATGTTAACAACTATGTTCTTTAATTTTGTAGAGTAGCACAGGTTGTAATGCCATATTTCTGGAGATAGTACAAACAACATTACATTCTTAAGTACAGCATAAATTTTCATGCAGTTCAGTCAGTGAGAGTATAGAACTCAAAATACCTAAACAGTATGTAATACAATCTTAAAATAAGCTGATCCAGAAATGGAACCTCACTGAACCAGAGTCACACAAAATGCGTTACACATCACGCTATTATTCTGGCTTTGAATCCAAGAGTGTAGATGACTTCAATGTGTAATCGTGTTCTTTCTGTTCAACTGCATTTCAGTGACAGGCTGGTCTCCTTATCAACAGAAAAATAATGCCCAGAGAAAGCTGTTTCCTAAGCCCAGGTTTTCATGAACACTACTCTCCCGCCATTCATTCAAAAGACAGGAAGGCTGAATAATGTTGAGATTCTTTCTACAAAAGCCTCCTACAGCGACACAAAGTAGTGGAAGGGTATTCATGATATTTTCTCCCTCCACCAACTGTGCCTGATTCAAGTGGGCCCCAAACTCTGTTCTCCAGCTGCACAGCCCATTTTCTTTATGTTGAAAGTTAATTCCACTCACAGCTGGAGCCAGAGCAAAAAGTGAACATTGCACATAAAAGGAAAACTTCCTTGAATTTGAACTTGTACTTGTTACAATGACCAAAAAAAAAAAAAAAAAGTAATGTTCCTCAAGTCAAGAAGATTCTTATTATGTTGGTTAAGGTTTACAAGGCTTTAAAGTAGTGATTTGAAGAATAACACTGCGCATAAATATGATCCCCTCAAGGTGGACTGGTACTGTATCAGATCAATCCATGTGATTCTACAAATAACACACCATTCTTGTTACAAAGGATAAAATAGGATAGGTTCTGGCCATGGTCAGAAGCTTACTAGGTACATTATTCCCATTCTTTCAACCATAAACACATCCTGGGGCATCTTTCACCATGAAGGCACTTAGGAAAAGTCACAGACTTGCATGAAGGTTATCCAAGGTCCTGGTCTTAGGAAGTTCCATGAATCACATACTTTGTGTTCTTAAAATAGATGAGAAAAGCAAGTACATAATGCATAGACATATTATAAAATTAATATTCTTTAAAATTTTTAGAGTATTTTCAATTGATTCCTTCTTAGAGAAAGTTAAGTATACCCCACAAAAACTGGTAGAACTGTTTACATAATATATTTATATAGAAAAATTCCAGTTGATGTGTGGTTCTTTTCTCTGAAGTTATTAAGAAAGAATTAGAATTACATGCTATTGGTACTATTTACAGTATTTTGAATTTCATCTTCTCTCTGCTTCCTAATATAGCTTAGCATGTGTATTAGTCTCTACTTTTCTCTGTAACAAATACTATAGACTTAAGGACTTAAAACAAAGCAAAGTCAGAGGTGAGAAGTCTGAAATGGTGTTTGACGTTCTGAAGCCATGGCGGCAGCAGGGCTGACTGCAGCTGGTGGCTCTCAGGGTAATGACAGTCTTTGACCTGGTGGCAGTCCTTATGGAGGGACAGCATCATGCCATTCTCAGCTTCCAGTCACCTAGATCGCCTGCTCTCACCTTTGACTTCTCTTTCTCCCATAAGGTCCTTTGTGACAATCAGGACCATACAGAGTTATCTAACGTAATGTCCCCATGACGAGACTATTAACTTATCAAATCTACAGGAAGTCTGTACCACATAGAGTGACACAGTCACAGACTCCAAGGAGTAGCATGTGAACAGCTTTGGAAAGTCATTGTTTAGTCTACTACAAACTGTAAACTATCAGAATAAAATATGGACAGCCAAATAATTCAGTAGCGCCAGAGTGTTCAGGCTCTCATTATTGACTAACACTGAAAACACAGTGGATTATAAAATTATCCGAAATTATGTGTAAACCTGTAATGATGCACTGCTGGTGATGTTCTTGAATAATAATGAGTGAAATTCAAAATTCTGATAAGAATGCTGAATGTAATATGTCACCAGTCCTAATACTAAAATGAATAAATATTGCTTTTTGTGTAAGCTATTAAGGAAGGAGATTCTTGAATCTTTTACAAGTATGATGTGTTTTTTTTTAATTTTCAAAACTCAGTGTTTATAGTTTCTCTTGAGTTATAGTATGTAGTGAAATGAGCTTTCATAAAAAAATTAAATCACATATCTATACACATTCTGTCAATAAAATTATACCTTTTATCTTTCATTATGGAGATACAAATAAAAAATTTCTAAAGCTACATTCGTGTCACTAGGAATATAATATGTGGCGGGTACAATAATTAAACTTTCTTGGCAGGATTTAAAAAGTAATCACAGGATGATTTTGAGTTATATTTCCAGAACTAAGTTTTTAGATGATATTGCTTGGTGGTTATGCATAATGTTTTTGAGTAGTGCCACTGGATGAGAGTGGTATTAATTTAGACTTGATTTGACCAAAGACCTGGACGGAGCGCCTTTTATTATTCGCAGTAGTAAAAACGAACCTAATTTTTTTACGTAGCACAATGACACCGCAGTTTGCACATTTTCTAGTCTCGGCAGCTAGGATCTCTTATGTGTCCACGAGTGCACATATCGCTTCCCTTGTTTGAAGAAGGGAATCGCATCCTTTCAGCACCTGGCGGAAGGGCGCCCGCTGTCTGCACAGCAGTGAGCTCCGCTGGGCTCCAGCCTCAGCTCCTCCCCTCTGCCCTGCCTCCCCCACTCCGGAGCACACACACTACCACCCGGCACTTTGTCCCTGGAAAGCGTCAGATGGTTTCTGCAACAAGGCCTGGACTCCTGTCGTAGGCGCATCCTTGTCATTCCCAGGTCTGCTCCGGAAGGAGGTCTCTTCCACTGAGCAGATCCTGAGCTCCCCAACTCCGAACCCACTTTTAGTCCCTGCTCAGTTTAGTACCTGGGTTCAGTTTCCTTCTAGCACAGATCACTCTCTACTCATTTTTATACTGTGTAATGTGCAATGTAAACACTCAGCTATGTCCAGGAAGACGGGTATTATTATGCTCATTGTCCTGGCCCACCTCCTACAGCCAAATGTAAGTAACATCAATAGCGAATTTCATTTTGTAGCCATCTCCCTTTCATTCACTGAGCATGAATAGCTTAGCAAATAAAATGACCAAATAAGCTTTAAGAATCACACTAAACAATAGGTTTTTAAGTGATTTTAACAAAAGAATTCCCAGCACTTATTTTCTTTTAGTTATATTTCTGATTTTACTAAAAGTAGAAGTAGCTCACCATGATTTGTATCCAAGAAGTGCAAATTTATGAATGTATTTCATAACTGAATATAATTTTCATAGCTTTTGCCCTCTTCTAGTATTACTATTATTTTAATACATAACATTTATACTCAGTTTTTTCTCATCTTGTTTAAGTTGCAAGAACAAAACTAGACAGTCCCTACAATAATTATCTGATCAGTTCTCCACTTATTTACAACACAACTCCATTTATCATCACCAGAAAGTTTAGTTTATCTGAAATACTAGTTTAGATGCACAGAGAGTGAAATATCTATACCAGACATAACATCCAGCATGACTTTCACAGCTAGATAAGTATGTGATATCAGACACCAATAGATAAAATATTTTATTACTGGCAACGCAGGAATTCTTCACATTAATATTTTCCAGCTATTTCTATTCTCATCTCTTTTTAATATTCTTTCCAAAAGTACATTATTGCAACTACACAACAAAAATAATTAAGCTGAGGTTCTTGAAAACATTTCATTGTAATACTTGAACAAAAAAAAAAAAAGGGTGGAAATCAGTGTAAGTCTGTCAAACAAAATCCAATTCATTTTGCTCAATAAATAAAAAGTAGTAATAAACCACATGTTGGTTGGTGGAAGGCAATGTCGCTGGATCCCTTCCACTCAGTCTGAGACGGGTATTATTATCCTGACCATTCTCTGGAAGGGGATACTGAGGCAGGACCTCTGGTTGGGCCCTGGGGGGATGGGAAGGGAGACCCTGAGACAGTGGGACCGACCGTTAAGGAGGCGGAATGGGGCCCAACCAACATCCCAGCTGGCGTGGTGACGTCCCTCAGTGCACGCTGCCCTTCCCTGTCCCTGTCGGGACCCGCACCCAGGGGCAGGAAAACCCCTCCTAGGCCGTAGGTACTGAGCGTAAGGTTGTGAGGTCCGCAGAGGAGGTCAGCCCAGGTGTCAGCGCACGGATGTGTGCTTTCTAAGATGAATGGAAACTTTATGCACTGCAAACCTGCTTTAATGACATAAAATTTTAAAAAGAATGTGTGGGTCTTGATGGTGCCTTAAGCTTTTCCTTCCAATGAAGGAAGTGATTAACCACGATTCAGAAAGTCACCAATTTCTTCATCTTGGTACATTTGTATCATCCCTCTTTCCGGGGACATGCACTGTCTTTAAAAATTATAATGCTGTGACAAGGAAAAATCACATTATCTCTCTCCTAGCATTGGAATTTAAACTCCGTTTTTCGAACATGTACTAAAAATTAACTGAGAAACTATATTGCTTCTGGATTTCGAATTATTTTTGGTTCCACATTATTTCTTCCTCTCATAAAAAAAAAAAAAAAATCCAGGAAAAGAAGACTTTCTAAACAATGTGAGACAGAAAAATCTAATAAGTAAAGAAGTAGAAAATTAATTTTAAAACTACCCACAGAACAAATTATAATTATTCTCTGAATGGCGCGTACAAAAGGTGAGATATTAACTTCAGACATTTTCCCTGCTATGAATCCCAGTTTTATTAAGTTTTCAATAGCAGATGAAAGATTCACGTTTTTATTAAGTCTTCAGAAAATATCCCAAGAAACATTGTGCTTCTGTGAATATCAGAGGCACATGTAAACACTCACACTGTGCATATAAAGCAAATTAATTTGTCTTTATTTTAAAATATTTCGTGCTTCAGTGCTGCTTGCAAAAGATAAAGTTTTCATTTACCAAAAATTAAATTTAAGTCTCTAGAAAATAAAGTTTAATTATCTCTTAACATCGTACTTCTTGTATTCATCTTGAGGGTGATATTTCCCATCATGGGAAAAAACACAAAGAATGTTTGGCATTTGTGGGTTTGTTTATTGATCCGGGTGCATGTATAGTATAAAGAAAGGTTTTCAAATTTTCATATAGTACTGAGACTGTGAAAACTTTGAGAAATTTTCTGCAAGTTTTTGGCAGTACTTAATTGTAATTTTTGTTCATATAGGTAAATGTCTCATTAACCAGTGATTTTTTTTTGTCATCTTACAAGATCTCAAGTTCACTCATGCTAGAACAGATGATTTCACAATAGCCTCAGTGCTTGGAGGAGAAGATAAATTAAAGAAATTGAATTAGATGATAGATTCTTCTGTAGTGAAAGCCAAACATGATGATATCTCATCAACAATATAAGCATGAGTTCCAAGAATAAATATAGTAATTGATACCAACTAAAATAATTAAGAAATAGTAAATTATAGTGATAAACTGTTGTTTCATCACAACTCAATTTTACAACACCAAATCAAAGAAACAAAGACAAAACTGATTAAGCAGCTAATAATAAGTATCTTTGCTTTGAAGAAACATAATACCCAAAATCAGTCACTCTTAGAAGCCAAAACATTATGTCGTTTGGAAACAGATTTAAAGCATAACAAAGTGAACATATTATTGTCTTGTAAAAGAATGAGTTAGGTGCAAAAATCCTGTTATGTGAATTAAGATAACCAATGCTGTAATTTAAATTACAGATTTGGTTTCATACGAGTCATCACAATAAAAGTATGTCAAGTGTGAGAGTATTTTTATCAAATCTTCTTTTCCTCAAACTCTCGAAATGATACAAGGAAATATGTCACTGTATTAGTGCTGAGGTTTACACCTTCATTCATGTTGGTTCTAGATTTTGATTCATGTTAAATAAAATGTGGGTAACACTGCTCCCATAAGGATGTCTTGAGATTCTTTGCAAAATATCTTCGTCCAGGGTGGGAACATTTTCCACTGTCTGTGTCCTTAGGCCTCGGAATCTGTTCGACCTCCTAAAGCAGAGCAGGAAGTGAGATCGGTCCTCCACAAGCATCTACCAAATGGCAATTCCGTCAGAACCATTCAGAAGTCTATGTTTCAAGGCAGAAATGTTCTTGTTCTGTCCTGTCCTACTCATGAATTTCAGATCTAAGAACATGTGACAGAAAGAAAGAACTGTAAATGACTTCCCTGTTTCTAACCAGAGTTAATCTGGTAACTGCATTTAAAATAACATTACCAAGCTGGGTGTGGTGGCGCACGCCTTTAATCCCAGCACTCGGGAGGCTGAGGTAGGCGGAGCGTTGTGAGTTCGAGGCCAGCCTGGGGTACAACTCGAGCGCAAGACCGGCCTGAGCTGCATAGTGCGACCCTGCTTCAAAAAACCAGGGCTGGGAGTTTGGCTTAGCAGCTTAAGCACCTACGTGGTAGGTGTGAGGCTGTGAGTTCGATCCCCAGTGCTGCAAAAAAATAAAAAAATAAAAAAAAAATAACATTACCATCACTGAGTGATATAGCTGCAAAGAATCAGAACGGTATCTATAATTACCGAAATACACATTGTCATATTTTGAACCAAAAAGTTTCACTGAATCATATTAATTCGTCAGTTTCTACTTCCAAAAGACATCTAACATGTTTTAATAAGCTTTCACTCTAACTTAGTGTATTTCCACAACTGTTTCCTTTTAGTTATTCTATGAAATAAAAGAAAACATTAAATATGATTTGGCACCATGTTTTTTTACTCATACAGTCGTGTTTATTTTATAGTTTTTGATCTCTCACATTTACAGAAGTCAGACTTTCTCACAAATAAGTATGTTTGACACTTGAGTCTTAGTATTAAAAAAAAAAATCTGTTTCACTAAAAAAGAGTTACCAAAAACACATCAGCTACTTCAGCTTGAAAAAAAAAAAAATGAAAGCTATCTGCCTCGCCTTATTCACAGCCAAACCAAACAGGCTACTGTGGCATTCATAAATCCCTGTGAATTAAGTCAAACATGCATAAAATCAGGCTTCCTTTGTGGTAACAATTTCTTCCAGCTGAGCCCAAGAAGAGAATAAAAAGTTACCCAAATATCTATTGTTCAAATGAGGACAACTTTCAAAAGTAAATGTCAATCCTCTGTTGGAGGCCTCCTGACAATTTCCTAATTTCAATAAATTGTCCGTGATAACTGCAATCAAACGGGTTTCCATTCAAAATGAAGAACAGAGATGGAAATGCTATTGTATTAGCTTTCAGTAGTTTCAAGGTGTTTGTTGATTTATTTTGCTATGTTAAAATTCAGATACTTTGAAATAAACTAATGAGATATGTTCTTGAAAAACCACCACTCACATTTTCTTAGAAGCAACAAGTACCATTTCTTATCCTTCTATGACTAAAGCACTAATGTGTTTTGCAAATAAAAATTCAAATCTCCCGATTACATAAAGGAACAGCCCACCCATTAAAAATGTCTAATAGATGATTATTTAAATTTTATTTCAATTTTAATTGGAGTTAGTATTTGAGGGTAGGTCAGAAATGATCACAATCACAAGAATAATAAGTGGTACATTCATATTGAAGAACTTTATGTATATTAAAAATAAAGTTTCCACTGTAGCGAGAACAAAGAACCATCAGACTTACCTTTGTACTTCCAGATATTCTTCCAATTACTTAAATACATCATTTGATGATGTATTTCCTTAAGCTACAAGCTGAGAATGAGTGAAAACTCAAGTGTAAATGCATCGAGTTTGGAATTTGCGGAATGCAGCGCATTCTGCTCACAGGTGCCGCTCACCAGCAGATTCAAAATCCTGGACTCCTGCACCTCCTGGTCACTTCAAATACAGTACACATAGTAACTGAAGATTCAACCCCAGTTTCATTCATTTTTGCTTCAGCTGGGAGGGTACTAAGTTAAAAGAAATATTTTCAGTTCCCCGATTTCACTTCCTTGTTAAGAAGTGGCACATTTACTAACGATAAACAATTCTTTCTACAAGATTCAAATTGTATTTTAGATCCTAGCAACCACATTTCCATCTTGTGCTTGTCATTGTCTTCAGCGTTTAGGAAGATTTTAGAGGTCTAGGATGTTCTACAGCGGAACAATAAGACTGATTATGGTAATATTTATTACAATCATCAAAATGGTATATAAACCTTATAAGTTACAAGTGCCAAAATTTACATAATATAACATCCACTATGAAATACATAATGTAGTGTTTACTCACGGGTGAAAGTATATTCTGCTAAGAGTTCCATTCTTTTCTTATGAATACTTTTCGTTTGCTAAGACGTACACTGCTAGCCCTAAAAGGGTAACTATGCAGTTTTTAAAATAAAAAATGGTGTAAACACTGCACACATATGGAAATACAAACTTAAACTAAAAGAAAGATAAATTCCTAACTTACTATCAAAAATATCCTGGAGATTGTCACTCACAGGAGAGCCATTATATTCTTGCAGTCCAGGGACAAATACTGAGAAGTCATATAAATTACAGAAGCCCAATCAATTCATTTAAGATACAGTGTAACTGCATGCCTTCCCTCCTTGACCTGTACAACTCAAGAAATGGGTATTACAATAGAAGGACTGCTTGTTGAACGGCAAAGATAAGCAAAGTGTAGAAGAGCAAATAAGGATAATAAGGAGCCAATAGACCTGTCTTCTGGAAAATTGTAACAAGGTTAGAGACAAAGGCACAAATTATTCTGGTATAAAAATAAAAGCTTTCAGGTGACCAATAGCTCCAAATGCAGCTTGTGCACAGTGCAGGGAGTTAAAAGATTTATTTATTTTTTGCATCAAATACATGAAAGTTAATTTCTCCAAAATAGGGATAATTTATGGAACAGATCCAGAAGAAGAACAGGTTTTTCACACCTAAGGGGGTTGGGATTGGTCTTACTCTTCTTAAAACTGTCCTTAGTTCTCTTTGTATTGTTCTTGCCCACCTTCAACACTTAATCCCCATGGCCTTGGAAATCATTTGACATATATTTTACGATCATGTTTATAAGAGAATGCTATGCTATACAGAGACTCAAAGGTGCAGTTTGTGGTGTGTCCAGCAAATAAATGTGTTGTACCATCTGAGCTGTGAGTTAATTCTTAAGTGTTAGAGAGAGCTCTGGAAAAGAGGGATAATTGAAATATGTTTCGGTGCTTGGAAGCGATGTTTTCCAGCAAGGCAACAAGATGAACGGATAACATTTTGGAACTTAGGTCTTAAGAGAGCAGATTAGAAGATGTACAAAATAAAATGGACATGAAGAATTCACATAGAAATAAACTGCTATCTCTTGGAAGAGCTTGCAACCGGGGCAGTGACCAGGGTACAAATCACACAGAAGAGGGTCGGGTGTCACTCACAGTGAAGAGAAAGTGAGAACTACCAAGTGGGACAAGAGAGTAAGGCAAGAGAGCATAGAGTGTGACAGACTGGTTTGCAGGCTTTTGGATGTTTAGGTCTAAAGCAAGATGACCATGTTATGTGCAATCATATCATCCTTTCATATGTGTACAAATGATGGTTACAAATCATAGATGCACATTTAATATTTAGAAGTAGTGGGGTAGGAAGGTACAAATGATGGTTACAAATCATAGATGCACATTTAATATTTAGAAGTAGTGGGGTAGGAAGGTACAAAGAAGGAGACTTGGAGAATGTATTTCAGGGACAGAGCCAATCAGAGAGCATAGAGATTGTGTGGCAGTTCCAGTGAGGTGTCAACTTGATTGGCTTTGGGATTCCTCTCGGGCACTTACAGAGCTCATTTCCAGGTATCTCTGCGTGGGCCATAGAGCCAGGGTGATTGGTCTGCGTCCAGTCTCTGACCTCTTTCTCTCTGCCGCTGTTCCTGTGCGCTGCTTCTCAATCACCATGAACTTAGCGTTTCGTTCCCCTACACCCTTCTGCCATGGTGCTCCTGGTTTGGAGCTATCCAAGCAAAGACTGAAACCTCTCAAAGCATCAAAGCATCGACCCAGCTAAACCTTTCCTCCTTTAAATTATAGATGAGTGCAGCAATGGGAAAACTGACTACATATGTATATGGAGAGAGAGAGAGATAGAGAGAGAGAGAGAGAGTCTTAGAGATGTAGAGAGGATGTGTTTCACAGGATTCAAACAAATACTTCAGAAAGAAACCTCACTACATTCTATAGGAAGCCTTCTATAGCAACTTTAAATGCTCAACTTCCCCTCCCCTCATAATGGCACTCTTCATATATTCTCAATGATTTCCATTTTCTATGCAGAGATGATACAAAAATCTTAAAGCATGGTACATTTTCTTTTAGTGAGTATGACCAAAGAAGCCCCAATATTTGTGCTTTTCTTCAATTTTCAAAATATTATGTAATAATAATAATATTAATATTGGTTATGATACTATATGTACCTGTTTCTCATTCTATGCCTCTTTTTCATGTTTATCCTTTTTAAAAATGTATTCTATTGACTGATTGATTGAGTGATTGATTGCAGTATTGGGAACTGAACCCAGGGCAAGCTATTCTACCACTGAGCTATATCTCCAGCCTATTTTTAACCTTTTTCAAGCTGGCTGTTATGGCAACTACAGTTTTGAATCATATTTTGATTATTAATGACAGTGACTATACAAAACATTCTGTTCATATGTACACAAGTTTACATTTGTAGATATGGCTATCTCCTCAAATTTCTTTTTTTCTAACATCCTTGGCAATGTATTCTCTGTCTTTCCATTCCCCTATTTATCATCATCCTTCTCTCGTATCTCATTCTCCTCCACATTTTTTTATTGTAGCTGTGTGGCATGCTATGGGCTATGTCTAAGCGTCATCTTAGGGCCTGGCTTTGGAATTGTGGCAGCATGAGGTAGGCTGAGATATGAATCGGACCCACTATACTTCAAGACAGTTATCCTCAGTCTCTGGTATGTGTTAGAACTAACGGAGCAGTTTTTAAATCCCTAATGCCTGGACCATCTCAAAATCAATTTGAAGAGACTTTCTCTGAGACACGTAGACATTTCATAGACTTGAAAGCATTCTGTGTTAGTCAGCTATCACCATAACAACATACATGGGATAAATTATCAAGAGAGAAGATTCACTTGGCTCACAATTTTAGAGGCCACAGTCAATTGGCCAAGTTGCTTTAGGCTTGTAATGAGGGGGTGCATATTGGCCGGAATGAAAGGCAGAGAAAAACAGCTTCACTCCTCAGCAAAGAAGCAAAGGGATGAGGAAGGCGCCAGGGTCTCACCATCGCTTTAGACAGCATGGACCCAGTGACCTGCCCAACGGCGTCACTGCGGGACCGATCCTGTAGCACACGGGATCAAGAGAACAGTCGACATCCAAACTGTAGCACTGTGTGTCCTTCCAGTGTGCTACTGCGGGACTGACAACCATCAGTTCTGCATGATACAATTTAAACCTAGAATCAGAGGCTCACTGATGAGAGTGAAGTATGATTAACGATGAAGCCTTCACGAGAACCACTGGGGAACACTTTAGAAAGCAGCTAAATACATAAGGTTTTTATTTAAGCCAAAAAGTATACAGTAAAAAAAAGGTGATGTGTTCGGTTAGGCCATGGATTTGGAGTTTTAAGCAGTGAGATGATTGGCTGCTGTGCAGAAATGGTACAGAAGTGATATACGTAGTAATAACTCTACCGTGGCCTGGCAGGTTAGGCTGCCTGCTGATTGTGAAGGGGAGTGGGGAGTGAGGAGGTGTTTCCCCGATCCCCAGGCACTTCTCTCCTTTGTTCCCATCCCATCAGCAGACCTAGTCTTTAAGTGGCTAAAATTGAGCAAAGCTACCTGGATTCAGAATTTGTATCTTGGTTTCAGTCTTGACTTCAGCTCTTATTTGCTTCATGACTTCAGATACCCTAATCCGTATCTCTCATTTGAAATTTTGTCATCTGTTCACTCATAATTATGTAAAACGGCTGGTATATATTGGGAGCTCAGTACAGAGTCATCTCTGCAGCCATTTATAATAAGGAGTAGGAAGACAGGTCCCCTGCCACGCCATCATAAAAGATAAAAGATAGTAAAAATTGTGTTAGCAAGAGAAAAGTGTAGCACATTTATTGAATCAATGTTTCATGTGATAAAAGAGCCCACCAAATGAAGACTTGAAGACCCAAGGAAAGCTGCATTTTTATATTTATAGTTATATAAATATAAAATATTTATATTTATTTATTTATATTTGGATTTCATGAATGAATCAACAGCCCTGAGCAAAAGACATTGCACCAAAAGTATGTGGTTTAAAGACAACAGACCATTGGGGGAACTACCAACTCCTGTTCAGAGTTTTCTCGTCCTCTTGGTGTGACATACCTTCGGCCCAGGTATAAAGCAGGAGCGCTTCTAGAATGGAGGTCTTATTGCCTACTATTTAACAGACTGGGCCTGTGAATTTCTTTATTGCTAACTAAGCCTTAGATACAAGAGCAGGGGAAAGTGAGAGTAAGGCTCTTAGGATTCAGACTGGCTTTGGATGAAAGGGAGTCGAGTTTGTATGACTCACCTTGGGGAAGAGGAAGGTAGTTTGTTAGGCCTCACTTGCAGAGGAAGAGTGTTGAGAGCAGGGTGCTGGGAGCAGTCCCGGAAGGAAGGAGCCTTCTGCTTGGAGACCATCCCACCTCCTTTAGCTGAAATCACTCAGCGCGTCTGAAAGTGCTCTACCTAGAGGCGAGGCGCAGCATTCTCAGCCCAAACCTGTTTGTTTTCAACAAGAAAACTTAACCCTTCTCTAATGTGTGAGAAGGCTCTCAGCAGTGACCTGCATCTCCACCTCTTCAATTTATACATCTCATTTTCTCTCTTTCTCTGAATGCCCTCCTTCTGGTCGCCGCATGCCCTATTCTTTGTTACCCTAAAGACCTGAGCAGAATGTTGCCTTTCTTCACTCCGTTTTGTGAAAGATCAAGATACGTAATTTAAAAGACTTATTTTTCTCCATACATCCATCATAAATTCATATATTATAAATGCAAATCACTTTCTTACTGATTGACTATTTTGAAACCACAAGAGGGCTGTGTATGAACTAGTATTATATAAATGAAAATACTAACAAAGATAAAATAAGGATATGTCCTTTTGCAGGGTTTATGGCAGGGGGAAAAGTACCATGAATAGTCACTATAAAATTTGCCACAGTAAATAAAAGTTGTCATAATTTTCATTTGAAAAGTAGTATTTATTTTTTTAGAAAAGGAAGCAAAGGAAATTGGGTCAAAACCCACGTTTAAAATATGCCTTCCAAGGCTGCCCACCCAATGTGCTAGTCTCTCTGGCTAATTAGGTCCACTTGCTTTACGAGCCATGTGCTTTAAGAATGAGAGTAATTTTTGATGGGCTAGCCAGGAGAAACAACAGCAGCAGAAAAATATTTTTATAGTTGAAAAACTTGGCACCAGTTTTTCTGCAACTGAGAACACATTCTGACTTCCCTTTATGAATGTCTGGAAAGACAAAAAGAATTAAGATGCACATAAAAAGTTCCCCACGCTGAATTTTAAGTAATTTGAATATCAGCATAGAAATGAAAGTGTACTCTTGACTACTAATTTTGATAATCAAACATATATGATATTATTTTGAAAAGGAACACTAAATCCTGAGGGGTACATAATGTAGCATAAAATTAAAGCTAGGCTGACCTTAGTGACATTAAATCTGATTAATTAGAAACTTCTCTCCAAAGAACATCTTTAGCTCTTAGGAACAAGTAGGGGTCAAATGAATCGGCTATGTTAGTGGAATGCTCTTACACCAGGGAGAATCCCAGTCTGTTACATAGTACCCCAAACCCATTTGTTTATGTGAATTGAAGTAAAATTTTCACAATTGCATTTGTGCTCGTATTCTAAGCCATGTGCACATAATACTTTATGTACTTTAATTAAGATTAAAATTGTTATACATTTTGTTGGTATTGGGAAGTTTATATATGTTGGCCAAGTCACTGAGAGAGAATAGAATGATATTCAGGTTTCAACTTAGTGTTTTAAAAAATCTTTGAAGCTATAACCTGAAGAATAAATAACATGAAGAATAAAGATATTGGATGCTATTTATATTCTGAAAGCATTGTACATCTACCAACATACAGGCACCTATGAGAGACAACCTTGTGCAGAATACACACATGAGACAGAGACAGAGAGAGTTAGAGAGAGTGAGAGAGAGACAGAGACAGGGAAGGGAGGGAGGAGACACACCCTTGCATGAGACTTGATTCCCCAGCTTAAGAGTCTGGTTCAAGCCAGATGTAGCCTCTCCCTATGGGAAATCTAATTTGGGCTATGGGAGTGTGCTGGGGAGATCATTTGTATCAGCACAGGGCGGTCCATGGTGCTGGCATTGCATGTGCTTTCTGTAGAAGTAATTTGGCTATGTGGTGTTCATTGTTGGGTGCAAAAGACTGTGTGTGGTAAGGAGTATTACGGGTCCTTTAAGAGTGTGGGGAGTGCAGTGCCGTGTGTTGTGGAGTGTTCTCTAGTAGAGAGTCTGTGTGACCTCTGGACTGGGGTGTGGTGTGTCATCCTGCAGGACTTGTTGTCGAGAGAAGCACAATGGACGATGCTGCCGTGTGGAGAGCTGTGGCAAGTCCGGCACAGCACCATATTGTGTGTAGTGTAGACTTCTGTCTGTGCTACAGTGAGGGTCAGGCAATGTCACTCACAGACGAGGTGCCCGGAGTACCCAGGGGTGGCAGCTGAGCACCATTTGCTGGTCCTGGGGGCTTATGAGAGTGAATCTGGGAAGATCCAGAAGGGGAGCCAAGAACTAGTAAGGGGACAAGGCCATTAGTTATGTGCATCAGGATGTGGAATGTGGAAAATCTGAATTTCATTCATGTCCATGAACTGATGTGTGCCAGAAAACTGGATCACTTCAGCAGCTAAGTCGCTAAAGGAATACTCAAGATGGAGATGCATTACAGTGCAGAACCTAGAGGATCATCCGGTCTTGGTGAGAGCGCACATCCCTCTTGGTTGTGAAAACCTTGGAATCAATACAACTGTGAACCCAAGTGCTTCATGGTTTGAGTTTGGATGTAAAGTGGTATAGACAGCACAGATTCAACTGTGTGGTTTCTGTTGTTTTTAAAATCTCCTGTCATTTCCAAGAAGGTCCCTGGGGGATTGAGTGTCACATCATCAAACAGAGGAAAAGTCAGGGCAGCCAGGGAGCTCCCTCATCTCTAAGAAGCAACTTCTCATAAAATTTGGTCCTAAAATACTGTGTTCCTTTCATTTTGCCTGAATTTAGTATATTAATGGTTTTCCTTCACAATCCATGCCCCCGAGAAACCTCTGAATTTGACCCTATTTGAAAGATAAGTCTTTGAAGATCTGATTCATTTAGGATTTTAAAATGCAGTTATACTAGGTTTAGGGTAAGTCCTAAATTCAGTGACTGATATCTTTATAACAGAAAGAGGGGATGTTGGTACCCACAGAAGGGAGGTGAATGATGGGGAAGCAAGCAGACCTCAGAGGAGACACGCTGCCATGGGCTAAATATCTTTAGGAACCAGCAAGGCTGGCTGATTTCAGCAAGGCTTGTCTTCCAGGCTTCGGGAGAAGCAGAGCCAGCACACCATGGAGATACAGACCCTCAACCCTTGCAAAAATAAGTTTCTTGGCTTTTCTAGCCACTCCATTTGTGGAAATTATTGCGCAGAGTATACAACATGCAATTTTGAGATGAGAAACTGTCACTGCATCTACTCATAGACTCAAACTGGGAAGATATCCTGCATCAGAGCTGAGATCAGTGAACACAGCAACCACATGTCATTAAGGTGAAGTATCTTCTCATGTTCTAGAATTCTCATGCACCATTTATTGCACATTTCAGAAGCATTGTCCATGGCTTACAAGTTGCATCAGAAGATTCTGCAGTTTGTGGGAAAAAGGCACAATACAAGAATCGTGGTATTTTATATCGTTTTTTAAGAAATGGTCTAATATTTCAGGTAAGCTTAGTCTGTTCCTTTGACTATAACACAGATCAGTAGACTCAGTAATTTTTTGAGCTACAGAAATGTGTTGTTTTTGGTTCTAGAGCCTCAGAAATCCAAGAATTTGGGGCACACAGCTGCTTATCCTGGCAGACTGGTGTCTGGTTATGGGTTGCTATCTGTTTCTAATATGGCGGCTGCTGTTGAGGCTCCTGGAGAGGATAAACAACCTGTCTTCACGGGGAGGAAGAATCAAACTGGGCAGAAAACGCCCGCACAATGTTTATAGAAGCAGACATTTCATCTCCAAGGTCCAAAATTTTCTGACTTAATCTTGTTTTAACAAAGATCCACAGCCCTTAATGGCCACTTCCCTGGAAATTAAGCTTCAACATCAATTTGGGAAGGATACAAATCCTCAAACCACAGTAGAGGTGATATAATTGATTACATTCTTGACAACAAGAGTATGAAAAATAGTTTCATAAAATTCTAATTTTTCGATGGAAAAACAACTTTAATTTATTGGCAGAATTTCAAATTAATTATTGAAGTCTCTTCAAATAAAATTATCTCTAAGAATAATAGTCATTTAAATATAATTTATTTATAGTGATATTTCAGCATTAAAGCAATCATTTTCATGCATTTCCGTAGTTTTTCAGCTTGATATTTCACTTTTCTTATACCTTTGGCACTTTCTAGAAAATCATTTTTTAAGTAATGTAAAATGTTAATTTATTTTCATGAAATCTCTTAAAATTTTTAAATTTGAATTTTATAGTAAATTCATTTGAATTTATTGATATTTGAATTAACACCCTCTATGATACCAACTTCATGAAATGAAATTTCTGCCAAAGGAAGAATATTCTGTATCCTAGAGTTCTATTGTTCTTTTACTTATTTTTATCTAAATATACGAAGATGTCTATTCACAGGCCTTTAGACTTAAAATATTTTTGGCTTCATTTAAATGTGTTTTTAATAAATATATTTGTAAAGCAAAACAAATCAAATGGGCTGCATCCATTTTGACTTTTTATATATTTCATAGAATTTTCAGTCTTGTCAAGTTTCATTAAAATATTCATCCACAATTTAAAGTTTTCTAAATTGGTTTGTAGCAATTTTAAAGTTAAAAATTCAGTATACTATGGCCTCTAATAGTTTAATTATGTCATTATCTCTCTTGCTTCTTCATTTTAAATACTTTCTTTGAAAATATTGTTTTTAACAAATACGATTAACTCTCTAAATTGCAGAGTCACCTTTGGAGAGATCTTCTGTGAGATAAGTATCAATGTTGGAAGGAGTCCAATGACAAATGCCATCCTGGTGTCACAGTCACCCCGCAGAAGTGGGCCGGACTCCCATTCAGCAAGGAGTCCATTCAAGAGACTGAGGCTCCCACAATGCACCAGCTAGGTTTGTAAGCCACAGGACAAAGTTTGCCCTGCCATGGGGAGGCTTTATTGTGGCTGGCAGCTGGGCGTGGGGTGGGGACTTCCCAGGAAGGCGTCGATGTGGTTGCTTGGGGCAGCAAAGCTTTCTTATTGGATTGGCCAGACTTGAGCAGAAGGAGAAAATAGAAAGAGAAGGCTTAAAAACTGTTTGCTGCTAAGCATAGAAAACTCATTCTTCTTCACACTCGGCCACTCTTCCATAACAAGAAACTACTCGTCTGGTTCTGACCAAGCATTATGGGACGAATTTTGTCCCTCCCTAAGTCCATAGCTTTGTTGACCTAAGACCCGGCAAAAGTGACCTTATTAGAGCAGTGAGTTTAAATTAAAATTGTATCATAGGGTGGAATCTAACCCAGTAAAGGCATTGGAAATGAAGAGATCGAAACAAAAACAGCCTAGACAGGAAGGTGATGATATAAAGACACAATGAGAAGCCACCATGTGCAAGCCAAGAAGAGAGGTCATATAAGAAATTAACTCTGCTGCCTTCTTGAATCTGGAGTTCAAGACTAAGAAAATAAGTTTATTTGGATTAAATACACAGTGTGAGGTATTTGTAATGCCATCTGCAATGAATACACAAGTATGTCAGGCATATTGATCGTTGGAGATCAACAATATCCACCATCGACATTTTAGAGATAGAAAAGGGGACAAGGAGGGACAGATGATGGAAGAGGGGCATTCAGTTAGAACTGAAAAAGATCAAGAAGCAAGATGTATGCACGCACATACGCCAATACTACAGAATTTATTTTGGGGTTTTAATTATTGTGTATCACAATCATGAAAAATATCCACCATTTCTTAAGAGAAAACATTTCTGAGGAAAAAATATGGGGTTCAAAACACATTAAAGGAAATGCAAATTAAAGTCACACTGAGTAGTCACTGTATCCTCGCTAAAATGGCTAAAATTGAGCGCCCACTGTGCACCCTGGCATCTAGGATTTGCTGCTACTGAAAGCTTTGTTCATGGTTGTTTAAAAGCGAAATGGTGCAACCATTGGCAATCAGAAGACATTTGCTAATGGCCAAGCAACTGCATCTCTCACTATTCCTGAAAAGAAAAGCATTTACTTCACAAAGATGTATACTTGAATCTGCATAGTAATATTATCTGCAATGTCCCCAAAAGGAAAACAATTCAAATGTCCCAGCCAGGTGAATGGTTAAAAACACTCTGAAGTAGCAATGCATACTCTCCATAAAAAGCAAGAAGTTAATGATGCCCACTCTGATAGATTATGTATCTCTAAAACCTATCGCTATAAATGAGAGATGCAAAACAAAAATGCCTATAGTCTACATGACTATATACACAGGGGTGTCTAGACAGAAACATAGTAAAGAAAATTAGACAGAAATATAGTAGCTCAAATATGGATATGGAAAGAGAGAGGATGAAAGATTGATGAAAAGTGGCTCCAAATAGCACTGTATTCAGTGATGCATGTGTTTTTATATCATGAATAAATTCTACATATTTATCAAAATTCAGCACATTAAATAAGTGGGTGCTAATGCACATAATTTTTACTGCCATAAAGCTAATTTTAAAAAAAAGAATTTCAGAAATGTTGAAAATAGCAATAATCATAGAGGAAAGATGGGAAATAGTAATGCCACCTCACATCTTGTCCTTTCCTTCAGGATCAGTCCTTCCTGGCACATAGGACACATTTCAGGAACAGGACCTCTTCCTCCCAACCCGATTAGAACTCTGTGAATTGTCTTAATCACACTATGTACAGATTTCCAAACTTGGAATTGAGGAAAAGCATCCCTTACTTTCTGAGGGCTAAATATTAGGAAAATTGTGATTCATGGCTGGTATTTCTTACATGTTTTAATCATATTTTCTTCAATCAGCCTGTATCATCCTTAGAGTTTTGATAATCATGCACATTTGCTTTGTTTGTTATCATGTTAGAGCTCTTCTTTGACTCTAGAAGGCACATCAGGCCATGTTGGCGTTGTTAGCTCATATGCTTCACGACTTCCTTCCATTGTCCACCTGAGCAGTCCATCCTCAACAGCACCTCTGGGTTCAGAACCTCTTGAGGGTTCCATCCCCTCCCACTTTGTGGCTTTTCCAGTCAGGTGCTAGGTGTGACATTCAAAGTAGTGAAATGAGTGAGAGCAGCGTCCGTGCAGCACACAGATTCACTAAAATGACGGTGAAGAATGCTGCCTGATGTGGCAGCAGGTGCCAGCTGACTACTGGAATTGCTAGGCCCAGTTGTATCTCCCTTCCCACTGAACATGGCCTGGAGAACTTGCTCCCAACTTTCTAGAGTGTTCCTAACCTCTTGTGTGACAATCATAACTGAAATCCAGCAAGTCTATTAAATGTTCTTAGACATCGTGATCAAGCCTGAAAAACTGTGATGGTGAGCTAGACAATCTCTAGCATCCCCTGGTGTCACTTGGTTACTCCCCACTCTCCAGGCTGATCCAGAGTCTATATGCAGATTGCTGATACGGACCGCTTTCCCAAAGAGGAAAGACTGCAGTGAGGAAAGGCCAGACCTGCTATCAGGGCACACGTGAACTGGACAGTGCTTCGGGTGAGTAGGAGCCAGTTCCGCTGCTGAATGGTTCCCCTGAGCGCAGACTAGGCTGAGAGAGAGAATGGAAGGTGAGACACAGCACGGAATCTAAGCAATTCCTTCGCTACCAACCTCCGAGGGGAGAAAAGAGCACGGGCCAGCTTTCTGTCCTGACTCCATACTTCCTGTGTCGCCCACGTCTGCTTGCATGTAACCCACTTATTAGTTGCATAAACAGGAACAGGGATTGAATGGGTTTTTTTGCACCCTGAGCAAGGACATGATGATTTCCAACAAAATCCAAAGATAAATGCATTTTGGGGAAAAGCACAGAGCTTGAAAAATGTGTTGCAATAGGGCATCACATATCCATCATGATGTAACACCTGGTTTGAGCCCTTGGACAGAACAGTATGCTAAAAGTTCTTCATTCTTCTACTACTCCCATTTTGCTCCTCTTTGTAGACACATAAGGATAGTTTTTTTTTTAAGGCCATTAGAACGTGAAAAGTGTAGCTTACTAAAAATCATCTGCTTTCATGCCTACCCCATAAAAACACAAATATTTTAGATATTTCTCACAGTTTGAGGGTTCTAGCACATAATTTGAGAAATAACTGCTAATTTATGTCTAGAGAAATACTGACTTGAGACTATTTACCCACAGGCATACAGAATTAACTTTTATCATTTATTGAATTTGGATATTAAATTTGTTTTTCCTTAAAAAATTTCTGAGTCATGTCGTTGGCAATTGTACTCCCTTTAAAATGTAACATGTTTCAGAAACATGGATTAACATTAATATTATGTTTCTATTCATTAATATTGAGGAGTAACGAAGTTTTATATCAAAGGTTTAAATAGGAGTTATGTAATCCACAGTAATTCGGGTTGATCAGAAAAGTTACACCTAAGAGACAAGGTAACATAACATATAAGTTGTGGGTTTAATTTTGCTTTGTTTTGACTTTTTAAAAATTACTTTCAATTTCGTCACATAGTGTAGCTCCTTAAGGTAAGATGTTCGCTAATGAACTTGTAGTCAACACACTGACTGGAAGTGAAAGACTTGTATATACCGGTAACAGTTGAGAGCTCTCCGTGTCTTTCTTCTCACAAATGATGACAGCAATAAAAACTACCTCAGGAGAATTTTCTAAGGTTCCAGTGACATAGTGCTTGCAAAGCATGCAACAAAAATTACATTCGCGGTCTCCTATTTAGAACTACATTCTACCTGAGTGTAGTGGTGCCTTCCTGTAATCTCAGCACTTGGGAAACTGAGGCAGCAAGACCAGCAAGTTCAGGGTCATGATGATATAAATTTGATCTTTTCTTTTTCACTACTGAGTTCATTAAAAATTAAGTAGTAATTACGCATTTGCAGGATAAAGGTTAAACTGAGGAGCATATATTTGAGAAACTATGTTGTACAATTTCATAATTTTCCTAAACACAGTGGATTAAAAATAAGGCATTGCTTGAGTTATTCTGATATCTTCTTGTGAAAGTCAGTGCCTTCAGTACATATCTTTTGGATTCAATTGAATTTAATTCAGGTTTTAATTGAAACTTTGTTGTGGAGTCAGAAGATAGAATAATTCTATTGCCTGGAAAACTCAAGCTTATAGCCTGGCTAGGTCCCAAAGCTAAAACGGTGCCATCTAATTAGAAGAGAAATTTTTCCCTCCTACATGATTCTGTAGTCTTTTTATGAGGAAAATCTTCTTGCCATTTTTCTTGCAGTAATAAAATGTATTGCTCAACTAAACTGAATGCATTACGTTGTAACAGGCAAAACTGAAAATAGAGGAATTTTGTCATCTTGGCTTTATTTATAGTCAGTGTTGTCTCTTCAGTGGAAATATTGAGACTATTATATTTTAAAAATTGATTAAATGTTCAGAATATGCCTTTTATTTCAAACAAAATACAAAAATTTAAAGTTTAAGATTTTTCAAAGGTGAAATAGGAAATAGTAGAAAACAAATTTAAAAAGATAACACTGAAATTATGTCTAAAGCTCAATAGATTTCTCAACCATCATAGGAATTTTTTGGGTAGCAGAAAATTAATTGGTAATTTATATCTTTGTCTATGGTCATTACATAACAGTTTTAAAACATAAAGAGAAAATAATGCTAATCTTACTAGAAATACTTCTATAGCTTGTAATCAGTCCTTAACTTATGATCACAATTGAAAATTTACTATGATGTTAGCCACAAGATACTATAATTTATTTGCATCAGAAAATATATATATAAATTTTTATATAAACTTTTTAAACACTGCGTCAAATTATACCTAGAAAATTAAAACTTGATATTGAAATTGAATCAAGCTCCAAAGTTACAATTACTGTCAAAATTTCATGGAAGAATCCATAGACCAGATGCTAAGCAAGTGTATAATACTGTCTAATGTACAAATGTAACTTAAGTCCAACTAACTTCTTTGAGTAAACAAGTTTAAATTCACCATTGAGCAAAATACACCAGACAACAATGACAGCAACTTTTTCACCCAGGTTCTATTTGTCCCCTGGCTCAGATACACCAGCACATCTGATGCTTTTAGACTGCAGAATTTTTCACATATATGACACATTGTGAGGTCATGAAGGTTCATCAGTAGAGCGAAAACAACTTTTTCCTTTGTTTCATGAAAATAGGAAGTCTGGTAAAAAAAATAGTGTGCTTAAATTTTTTAAAAAATGATTACCATAAAAGATACATTGCCTTAATCACCCTCAGAATGATTCCTCCCACTTCAAATACATTTACTTTGTCTTTCTTGCAACTTTCTGTGGCAGTTCTAAAGTCCTCTTTCATGAGTAATCTTCAGTCTCACTGCAGCGGCTGCCTTAAGGTCCCGAGTAGATTTAAAATGTTTATCTTCCACGCTCGTTTAGAATTTGAGGAGGAGCCAAAAGTCTCACGGTGCCACATCTGATGAATAATGTAGGCGAGGACACACGGCAATGATTTTATGAGCCTACATTTTCAATGACGGCACACAGCAGAAGCATTCACCGTGGTTTTTTTTTTTTTTTTTTTTGAACAAAGCTTGCCTAAAGACACTCTTGAAAGAGGACTTCCAGAACTGCTTCAGAAAGTGGCAAGAAAAATTGGATAAGTGCATTCAAGAGAAGGGGAGTATTTTGAGGATATCATTGGTAATATGGCTTTTACTGTAATTTTTTAATTAAATATAATATAAAAAATAAGGCTAATTTAATCATTCACTATATATCTGAATACCCTTCGTATTTTAATAGTGAAAGATTTTGCATGCTAGAAGCAGCAGATGTAAGCTACTAGACACATTAATGTTTCTCCACGATTTCTACGAATAAAGTCTTTTCAGATCACCCAAATGATGACTGAGTCAAAGAACGACCGCAGGATTTAAGCTGAAGTTCCTACCCTGGCCAGCTTTTTACTAGAGAATGGTTTTCCTTCAGTTGTCTTCACAATTATTTAACATTTTGACTCCTTGACTCAAAAAGTCAAATTAATAAATTACAAAAATGCCTTTGCAAAATTACGACCTCAGATGGAGGCACAGCGAGCCACTCGTGTGTGTGGTGACAGTGTCTGCTCATGGCGTTTGTCCCCTGACCAATTCAGTTGCCCTCAGGTCATATTTCCAGTGGGTCAGGACCCAGGCCTCTGCTTGTGTAAAGGTCATTGTTTACTGAAAAGCAAGTTTCAAACATTTCAGCTATTGTCTCTAGTTTTAGAAATACACAAACCAACCAAAGAACCTACTTTTTTCTGCAGATAATTATTTATCGACCAGAAACAAATACGTTAATATGTACACAAAGTTACTATTTTCCCAACGAAAGTATCTATGTAATGAATAATGTATATTCTAGAACCTGCAAAACACTGCAAATCCAAAAAGACCAATAGGTGATTTTTAGTAACATTTTCATTGTTTCAGTTGGATCATTGTTAACTAAAGTAAATATTTTAGAATACCTCACATTTCCTCTGGCCATGGTGCCTGTAGTATCTTAGGATAGAAACAATTTCAAATTATCTCAACTCAGGACTGCTTTTGCCTGGCCTTACCATGCAGTTGCGGAGTGATTGAGTCAGAATTTGATCATGCCCTGATTGCTTATCTGGCCATTGGTACAGGCGGTTGGCCTCCACATGCCCTCTCATTTTGTGGGAAGGTGCCTGGTTTCCTTCCTAATCTAAAGACTTTTTACAGAAATTTTAGTGGCACATTTCAGAAAATGGTGTATAAAAATAAATACTCTTTTAAAGAATTCTGTCTGTTCTTTGGGGTCCATTTCTGATCTCTCTGAATTATATATAATTGAAGCTAGGTTAATGTTTGGATGTGATAACATTCCATGTTTACACGCATCATGTCACACAATTGATTTTACTCTTCCCTAGAGTGTTGTAATTTCGATACTGCAGAAGTTGTTAAAATCAAAATGGAGTACCTTGCTGTAAAAGTAAATAAAATCAAGAAGTTAGGAAGTTAGGGTGCTTACCCATGACTTCCTGTTGGTAAATTACCACAAAACACTCTACTAAAACCCAAGTTTACATAGAGGTCACTGGAAAATTTTACAAAAAAACATTTATGCAAAGACACCTGCCCAGGAAGTGTTGGCTCAATCTCGGATGGATGTCACTCTTGTTTGTAACTGCTGTGGTCAAATATTTCTTCCAAGTATTATTTGTAATCCTTATTTTTCCCTGTAAAAACTTCCCCTCGCCTCACGGTTAAACATGCATGTGTATTTCCAAGGCAACTGTCTGCTCCTTCCACTGCAGTACTGTTCTCAGATCAAATTTGAGTTTGCTTTTGATACATTTTGGTAGACAACACTAGATGTATTTTTAAATGACAAAATACTTCTGCCTAGGGAAAGGAAAAGGTATCAGTGACAACTGGTACTTCAACATTTGTGTGTACTTGTGTGTGTTTGTGTGTGTGTGTGTGTGTGTGTGTGTGTATGTGCATAGGTAGCTGGAGTTCTTTCTATTATAACTTATACACAATAATTTTTACATGTAAATTCAATCTAACATCTAATACGGGGAACATACAGTTCAAGGTTTTTCCTAGAATCACGTTCATTTTAGATTTACAAGATGAAGCATTTAGATGTACAAATACTGAGCACCATTCTTTAATTAGACATTTGAGTTTCTCTCTTAGAATCAGCCGAGTGAATATTGCAGTTTCAGGGCTCCATTCTGAGGTCATTTTCCTTAGTCTGATTCTGCTTTTTGTATATCCTTTCACTGAATCACAGAACTCGCTGTCCTTCCTCTAGGGATTCTGTGGATCCCATACTTTATCATAAATTCCAGTGTTCCTTAGAAGGCACCTTCACCTGCTGCTGCTACATCATCATCTCCACTGCTTGACCTCTTGGATTTCTGTCTATAAATGTTTGCAAGGTTATTCTGACCCTATAAAAATGTCTTTATGTGATACAATAAAAAATATGGTAAATGCTGCTGCCCTGTACAATTCAAGGGAAAGACAAGTTGGTAAAAATATTATGCTGTGTCCTTGTCTGCCTTATTTACCAGATCTGGTACCCTGTGAGTCCTGGCTCTTCTTCAAAGTCTAAGTGACCATGAAAAGGAAACATTTTGATTCAATTCAGAACAGTGAGGCAAGCAAAACAGAGCAACTCAAAACACTCGAGAAACAAGACGTTTAGAACTGCTTCACAAAGGAGCAAAAATGTTGGGGTAAGTGTATGGGAAGCCAGGGGATTATTTTGAGGAGGATTAATGGCAGTCTTTTGTTGCAGTAAGCATTTTAAAATTTAAACATTCACTGTATTATTCAGTCACACCGTGCACATTCGTTACATTCTGAGGCATCAACCTGATGTATATTATTGATATCTGTGATTGTTTGGAGTTTAGCAAGGTGAATATAGAGTGATAATAGCACAAGTAATTATTTTCTATTTGAGTTTAAGTGTAATAATATTTTGTGTCACACATTAGAGATTTTGAAGTATTTTGTTTTATTCTCTTTTATTTTAAAAAAGCAAAACAGAAAAAAAGATAGAAGTAATGCAGAATTTCAAAAAACAGTAAGGAATCAATACTAGTCGATATATCACATATTGTTATCTTAGAAGTATTTGTTCAAGTTATGAAATCTAGGCATAAAATATGATCAGACAATCAAACAATTACAGTACAAACTATTCTTTCTGATGAACTAACAGAGAATTAGTAGTATAGTTATCTATCTTGCAATCTCTGGTTTCTCTTCAGATAGTATAAATCTTCCGCCTTTTGAAATATTTTGCAGCATTTCATCCAGTCTCACACATGCCTCCACACACAGCCCACAGTCACATCAGAAAGAGAATCCATGGTCTCTACATCCACTCGTACACCCATGCTAAGTATACCAAAATCAGGTACTGGCGGTCCAGGAAGTAATTGTAAAGGATTAGCTACATTGCCTTTTGATTATGTAATTGCTATAAGATACTAGGTTTGATTTATAGTAGAGTCTTTCAGAGATGATACTTCATGTAGCAAAAATCAAATTTGCGTATTATAGTAGTATGATATATGCTGACAAAAAAATTTAAATGATTATATATAATCAACAATATTATTATGGGTCATCATAATTTTTTGTGTCATGTCTGTTTCCATGGATTGATTCAAATATTTAACAGAAAACAAAACCAAAAAAGGAAACATTATCTTTCAACTGTGGGATAAATTTTATTTAACATTTTTTTTACCCCAAATTAGAAACTACAATGATCTCAAATTAAAAAACAAATTAAATTCTAGGATATAAAAATATAAGATATAAAAATACTAATGATATGTAAAATTATTTTACTGCATTTTACTAAGCTATATTTTATTAAATTGTGTATCAAAATAAAATTTCTTCCCACTTTTATTATTCTTAAATCACTATTACCTGAAAAAATACAAGTTAATTATCTTGAGTAAAAGATTCATTAATTTTTAAACCAATATATTATTAGAACCACAATCATTGCTTTAAATATAGACACATACAGTTGCACATACAGAATATAAAGATATAATTTTTTATTTTAAAGAGAATAAAACAAAACAAAACAGAACAGAACAAAACAGATCAGAACAAAAATGCAAGCAATGCAGGATTTCAGAACAAGACAACAGTTGCTACTATAAAGTCTCTTGTTTTCTTCGAAATACCTGTCCATATCTTCACACACAATGAATTCAAACAAAACACATTAGTATGAAACTGATAAAAACAAAAGAATGAAAGCATTACAGGCCTTCAAAACCAGACAATAGGAAAATCAACAATGGCTTTCATAATGTCTCTTATTTTCTTCAAAAAAGCTGTCCACAGTTTCACACATGTTGAAATCAAATAATACAAAACAGACTAAAACCAATCAAAATAAAGAATAAAAGCATTATTGGACTTCACAATAAGATGACAGGAAATCAGTAATGGCTACCATAATGTCTTGTTTTCTTCAAAGTAGCTGTTCAATACCATCACTCATAATAAAATCAATTCTTATAAACTCTTTAGGAGAAGTTCTAGGCATGTATAAGCCTATACATGTACATCTATCTTCTCTGTATTAGAAGGAAAAACAAAACAAAAATAACAAATTAGAAGTAAAACAAGACACAACAGAGACTAATAAATACCAATAACAAAAAGCCTGAAACAATAACAAAATAGGCTTGAAAAATTAAGCGGTGGGAACATAACAAAAAGGTTACTATTTTGTCTAGGTATCTTCTAAAGAGTTACTCAGATTACCATATATAAACATGCAAAGTTGATCTAATCCTGTGAATATTAACTGTCTTGGTCTAAGAATTAATAGAATTAGTAATACAATCATCTTAGCTATCTTAAGTGTATATGTACAAATTTATATCTTTTTTTCTTTTCCTTCTTTTTTCTCCTTTTCCCTATTTGAGTTATTTTTTCCCCTTTGGGCTATTTGTTACCCTTTAACAATATTTACTGAAGATTTTGTAACTTATCTACTCTTTCAATTACTTACACTAGGGAAACAATATGGTATTTACACATGTGAGTTTGATTTATTTCACTTATGGTCTCAAGTCACATCCATTTACCTACAAAGCCTCAGTGTGATCCTTCTGTATAGCTGAGTAGTACTCCATTGTATAAAAATACCATTTCTTTTTTATCCCTTCTTCAGTTGTTGGTCATTTAGGTTGTTTCCAAAATTTGTCTATTACAAATTATGCTGGTATAAACATGGGTGCACATATATCACTGTGGTGAGATGTTTTCAGTTCTTCTGGGGATATGCCCAGAAGTGGAATAGGTAGGTCAAATGGGACTTCCAATCCCAGCTTTTTGAGGAATATCCAGACTGATTTCCACAGTGGTTGCACCAGTCTACACTCCCACTGACAGTGCAGGAGAGTCCCGTCTTCCCCACAGCGTCTCCAGCATTTGTTGTTGATGTTTTTCTTGATCTTGGTCTTTCTTTCTGAAGTGAGATGGAATCTCAGTGTTGTTTTAATTTGCATTTCTCTAATGACCAATGATGCTGAACATTTTTTCATGTAACTATTTTCCATTAGTATTTCTTCAGCTGAAAAGTGTGTATTCATCTCAGATGCCCATTTTTGGATTGGTCTTTGAATTTTGGGGGTCAGATTTTTTTAAAATTCTTTATGTTCTAGGTAGAAGTCCCTTGTCTGAGGGACAGTTGACTAAGACTTTTTTCCCAGATTCACTGTCCTAATAATTCCCTCCCTCCATCCTTTGCTCAATCCCCACCTAACCCTTTGCAACCTTGAATGTTTTTACTGACTTTTTATACTTTGCTTTTGCTAGGATTCTGTGCAACTGGAATTGCATACTACATAACTTTCACAAACTGACGCTGTCCACTTAGCAGGGTTTATTCAGCCCTCCTTGTCTTCTCATGACTTGGTAACACATTTCTTTTTACCACTGAATAATATTCCAGTCCATGGATGCACCACATTTTGTTTGTTCATTACCCTGGCAAGGATGTTTTTAATCCCACTCTTTCTGTTCTAGTTCCTTCCCACATCTGCTCCCTCTCTGCCCTTTGCTTTTCAGGAGACACTCAGGGTCCCCTGCCTGCTTCTTGTGCACAGCCCACAGTAAGGAATTCAGTACAGCCTGCCCGGTCTTCTGGAAAGCTCCAGGAAGCTCATTTGCAAGGCAGATAGTGTGCAGAAAGGAGTGGTCTTTTCCCGCCCCAACTCTCCTTTTCTGCCCACACATGCTACATCCTTCTAACCCACAGAGTTTCTCAGCGCAAGTCAGAGGGCAGGACAGTGCCCTGTGGGCTGTTCAATTGTAAGAATGTTTTCTCACTCTCTTCAAAATACATTAAACTTCATTTAGCTTGAAAAGACACTTGTGGCAATGTTCGCACCCGAGAACCTTTGTCACATGTTTAATAGAGACTGCTGGAATATTTAATCTTCCAATTTACTCTCGGGAGTCTTTTTTCTGAGATTTTTCCAAGCATTTTAGACAGAATATATTACACTTTGTGACTAAGAAAAAATATTTCTGCTGGGTCTCCTGTGAAGAAAAGACAGATAATTGATTAGCTATATCCTACCTAGTATGAGAAATTACTTTTAATTTACATGAAAGTTTCTGTATAAATTCATGGGAGATGTGTGTATGGCTCAGAACTAATTCATCTCATAGAGTGGTCTCTAGAATAGAGTTTCTTTTCAGAGTAAAAAATAAAAAACTTCTTCATTTAACTTATGGAATGGTAATGCAGACTTCTCTTAATTGAACATTGTGCATATATTTTTGTGCATAAGTATGTATTTATGCATGTAAGTATATGTGTGTTTGCACAAAAATCATGGAAACAACAAAATTTTGCTTAATAATTTGACCAAAATTCAGTGTGTATAAGAAATATTACAATTTATTTGAAATTTCTCACAATATTAAAGCTTATTTTTCCCTGCTTAGAGATACAAAATTTTTGAAAAAGTAGTTTAGACATGCTATTGCTAGGAGACACATGAAGAGCAGAAAAACATTACTTGAAGGTCAGAATACTAATGAAGAGAACTGAAAAATAAATACATATCCACAAAATTAATAAATTACCATTTAAAATATTCTAATACAGGAGCCTCAACATATAACCATTGCTTATAATACATAGATTGTCTTTATTGTTGAAAAACCTTGTGTAATACGTTCTCTTAAGAATGGCACATGCACCAGGGATATAGTTCAGCAACACAGTACCTGCCTAGTAAGCACAAGGTCATGAGTTCAATTCCTAGTACAAAAAATAAATAAATAAAAAGAATAGTACAATGTTAATGATCCTATCATGATCACCAGAGGATAAGCAAGCAAATTAATGTTACACAATTATTAAAGTAAAAATAAAAATATGCCTTCTCACTCTTGTCTGGCAATGGTAATCTGAATAGCTTCTATTTTCCACTGAAGGCATCTGACACCTTTTCACCAAAGAATTCCACATCTACTGGAGTAAATCATCATTTCCCATCACTTCCTTCGGTATGAAATACAAATTTCAGGCTCTACGCATATAGAGTACTAACATTTATTTGGTAGGGTTTATATTCATTTGAAAAAGTATAGCTGTCAACATCAGAGAATCTTTCTGACTTTATACCTGGCTTGAGATTTTGTATCTTTTTTCTTTCCAATGAAAAAAGCCTGTGGCAAGCTAAGAAATTGAGCATTTTGTCAGAATGAATACATAATTCTGTCTCCCTTTGCTTTTGAAGGCATGGTAGTTACATTTTTAAAGGTTATATATGCGTATGTGTGTAAAATGCAGTGGAAAGAAAACAAAGTAGGCAGAAATGAGGTTAGAAAATGTAACAGTTCTCTGTTTAAGGAAGACCGATCTTTTGTGAATGGACAGAAATCAAGAGAGGGTTGGGGAGGGAGAAGGGTCATGTGAAGATGTTTCATGAATGAGGGTCACCACCCTACAGTGAATATAGTCGTTATGTATTGAAAATATGTACAAATAAAAATATTCATGTTTAAACAAAATGATAGATTTCATTATTTGAAATGAAGTTGCAGCAATCATTAAAAGTTAAGGATTCAAAAATTATCTTCAATTAAAATGATACTAATAATTTAAAATACCTACAAATATAATTACTTGAGGTGTGTTCTATTGATCATTATGTAAATTGTTCACATCTGATGTAAAAGTGATGACACTGATTCTATTACAAAAAAAATTAGGTCACTATCATTAATCATGTCATAACAACTTTTGGTCCTGTAGTAATAACTACCATTCCTGAAATTCAAATTGATGCTCCAGATATGCTGGAATTTATTTCAAGATAACCAAACAAAAAATTCACTGATGTATGTGCTATTATTTTTCCTATTTAAGGAAGAGAGATACAAAGTTAAGAATGCAATTAACAATAATAATACCAGTGACAAAACAAGAAGTAAAGCTAGAATGTATTTCTCTGAATGACATCAAAGTCTCAGTTCATAATCCTGGTGCTAAAAGATGCATTAGATTTTAATTACATTGGTTTTTTTTCTAGTAATTCAGAGAATTATTAAACTTGATATTATTTAATTATTGAATCAGCCATTGAATGAAAGCATAATGCTATGTGTATTTCTTAATTCAGGCTGATATTGGACAACAATATTTTCTAAGCACATGAGAACTTAATCACCATAAAGTTCTGTGGTTTTGCTTTTTTGCATTTCTGTCTATTTTTCCTATGCCTTTCCATCTCAGTTATTTTCCTGTACATACACAATTTGTAGTTAGCCAAAGATCATTTATTTCAGTACATCCATACTATGCAGGGCACATAAATATTATTATGTGGCCTCATGCGTAAGAATTTAATAGTCCACTAAGGAAAATACTCATATATACACATATCAAGACATACACATATATGCATAGCCAGCCATGGTGTACTGAGTCCTAAAAGGAAGAATGCTAATGAGGAAAAAGAAACACAGAATGTGTTGATCAGCTGGTCACAGGTAATGTTGGAGGGTAATTGTGGTAGAACTTCAAGGTCAAGTGCCAGACCAAAGGTAATTGTGGAGTATTTTCATAGCAAATGAATTTTTAGCTAATAAATTTACTTCACACATAGTCTGAATGACTTAAAATTTTTTACCTTTGAAAGTCTCAGAAGGAAGGAATGTGACTTTCCAATTCCATTGTGTGGTGCCTCACTACAGTTAGCTATTGAGTGCTGTGGATAATCATGATACACAACTTTGAGGAAAATAAAGTAATGTTTAGAGAAATTCTTGTGAAATTGCAGTATTGCTTGTGTTATGAGTTTAGGGCTCAAATCTCACTTGTTGGGTAATTTCAGTTTGGTAACATCAGAGCCAAGCAGATAAGAGCTAGGGTTTAGAATCTGCACTGCAAATAACCACCTGGTGATGCTGGTTACCATTTGCCACAGCTTACACAGTACACATAATGGGCTGTTCTGGGAAGGCCAAGCATTCAACAGGCCGGCTGCTAACAGTGGGGGCATCTTCATGCCAACGGGAAACGTGTCCGCATTTTCAGTATGGTTTCCAATTACCAAGATTTTCCCCTGTCACATTTTTAAAAGTTTGGTATTTAAAACCTTAAACCATTTTGAGAATATGTTTATCACTTAAAACACACTAATAAAATATCTTACTTCTATTAACTGTTCCTCTAGACTTTTCTTTCTAATCATTCCCCTGCCAAGAAAACCAAACAAAATTATTTTCCCCTGAAAATGTCCCTCTCGGACTTTGCTGTCAAATTTTAACTCTGAAATGATTAACAGATGCCAATTATGGAAGTAGCTCACAAATTCAGCTCTAGATACATCTTAAAATAAATAAACATTGCTTTACAACTCGGTAAAAACAAATAAAGTTGCATGTTTCAGTATCTTTCATTAACTGTCAGGAGGCTGTTTATTAAGGGTGGTAACGAAGCCAGTGTGGAGGAGTGAGGCAGCCGTGCTGATCTGTTCAGTTCCCACTCATACTTCTATTTTGTGTCTGAACTCAAGAGATAAACGTGTAGCTCTTCCAGCCTTCTTGTGCCAAGACTTCACTGATAAATCCAAGAGTTGATGACCGCTTTCTGAATCATTAGTTTGAAGCCACATAAAAAATGAACAGATCGAATCCAAGGTGACATTCTTGACATTCGTATCACAGGTCTTTTTCTGATTGTGTGTAATGGTTCACTTATAGTATTTAACAGCAATTAGGCACTAGATAATATGCATGGTAAATCTGAGGTAGCCAAGACAGGCAGGGCCAGGGTGTTATTGTCTATCAGTGCAATAACTTTCCACATTTTTATTCTATGGATAGTATTCAAGGTTCTGTCATATATGATTTCCCTGGTAAGTTTAGGTAAATTTCTTCAGAAAGATGATAAACTCATACATGTCAAATAATCCCATTGAGAAATAAAGACTTTCAAATTCAACTTTATTATTTTCTGTCTACTGGTAGGAAAGAAAATAAAATGTAAAACAATGAGATCTATTTTATGACAATGTCACATGATTTGGATGAATACGATTATGCAGGTTTTTTGCAGAATTAGGTAAAAGAAACAAACTGCAAGTGTACCATCAATGGATCTTGAGACCATGAAGCTAAGTGAAATAAGTCAGGTGCAGAAGAGTAAGTGTCACTTGGTTTGTCTTATATGAGAAGTCTCAAATACAAATGATTTAAGGAGCAAAATACAGGAGAGATGCTAGAAATCAAGGATGTGGACCTTGGCAGACGTGAATGGGATCCGAGGAAGATGAGAGAGGGTAAGGAAGGGAGTAAAATTGATCAAAATGTGATCTGCATACAAACCAGTTCTCCAAAATGAAAGCAACTACTGTGTATTGCAAACATACTAATCATTTTGATTACTGAGATGTGAGCCCTGACATCTATTTTTCTTAATTAAATTTATTTTAAGTGATACATAAAAATACAAAAATTTTACATATTGATGGGGTTCTATGCAATGCTTTGATACATGTTGAAATTGCTTGGAGCCTGTATCTGGGCTTAATTAGACAACTTCAAGCTCACAGTTCCTCAAAGATTGCCACCTACTTAAAACCTTGCACACAACAACAATTAAAAGGAGCTGCTTATTTAATAACAGTATCAGCTCCTTGTAGGCGAAGAAGTTACTTTATTCACCACTCCACTTCAGCATCTAGAATCAAGTGTATGTGGCATATGATGAAAACTCAGTAAACACTTATTAAATATACAATTATTATTATTATTCAACCAATAAGTTTCCAATTACATGTGATTCTTACGAGACTATTCGTGTTATATATCTCCTTCATTTTAAAAAATTTTCTGCTTTTGGAAAAGTAGAACAATTTGCAAATTCTGCAATACAAATTTATTACAAAATGAAGTTACCATGAAATTATAGAGTTTTAATTTGTTTTGTCTAATGGGAATGCATTACTTGTTCTAGTTTTATATTTTTGTACCAATCAAATCTAAATTATACCATATTTTGTATATTTGCTCTGAGCACATAGGAACATAATATATATCTTAAATAAAGTGAATATTTCTGATTGTATGTATTACTAATCCACTGACATATTTACCAACTCATAAAAATTGTGCATAATGTTTTTAAGTTATGCAAGTTATTAAAGTACATACAATTTTCAAAAACAAATTGATACTATGTGTAGAAACTGTAATTGTCTCTTTAAAGAATAAATGATTTAATCTATTGTTCCATTTATTATCATTTGTAAACTAACACCTTTCTTTAACTTCACTTTCAACATTGATATATTCTATTTTAAAGAAATTCTATAAATGCTTGTTCTATGATTTTGAATATATGGTCATGGAATAATTTTGAATATTTTTCAAGTTTTGTTTGAGAATTTAGTTAACATATTTGGTCTTCATCTGTAGTGTGCAATATTGTTCGATGAGTATGCACAGGTGTGAAAGTATACACAACTACATATAATTTCACATCTATGTAGCTCTTATTGCAGTTACTTTGATTAAGCATAATAATTCTGACTTAATCATAAAGCATATATTTAAATCTAATGATATCTTATAGTAATGGTCTGGAGTCATGGTAAAGCTTAACATTTCTGAATGTTATCTCAAGTTGCTTCTGTAGGGTTTGTCTCTGATCGGAGAGAACAAGTCCAGTAGAGCCAAGGATTTATAAGTAACACATCACCCTCTTTCAAACCAGGGTCCTCCTCCTCTCCCCAGTTAGAAGCATAGTATTCAACTCTAGAGTGACAGATACAATTTTTTAAAATTATTTGATTCTTTCTGCCTTAATATTCCTTGCTGGATATGATATGAGGACGATATGGTAATCCTCACTTAGAAACTGGGCTTCTTGTGTTCTATTACAGCTTGTGGCATGAGGCCTGTGTAAATTAAATGTAGAATATACACTTGGAAGAATGGAAGGAGAAACTGATAAAAGGTTTAGCCTAACAAGTTCATGCTGGGTGAAATTTAACAGAAAACTCATAGACCAGGAATAATGATGCCCATGGTCTTGCTGCTGCTTCGTCTTAGCTATGAATTTGTTTCATCACATCAGGCAAACCTTTCACTTTCTCTAGCCTCTTTCTGGTCCTCAGTAAAATTAGAGGATTCTGCAGGGGAATGTCCAAGATTTATTTTTGCTCCATATTTTAACATTTTTTTCTTCTTGATTAAGTTGCCTTTTTATGCCCTTCCAAACTCATTCTGTGCATTTTGCTGCTGTTCATCTCACTTTAGAACATGCTGGAGGCATCATTTCTAAAGGATAAATCATGAATTCTTTGAATGTAGGGCTGGGTGCTTTCCAAGAGATACAAATTTATCCCCAGAAGACAACAGATTTTAAATAAATCTACTTCTGAACTGAATGATATTCTAACAATTTAAGCAACTACACAATTTCACATGTTGAAGGGCAAAGGGAAACCATAAGAATGTTATCAGTTATGATTTTCATCATGAATACAGGAAGAAATAGACATCTTCTAAAGATAGGCAAAAGAAAAGGGAAGGTCAAAGAATGTACATATTATATTATATATTTATATATATGCAATATATTTGCCATTTAAAGTTTCTTGCATTACCTGTATAGAGTCATTTAATTGTTATATAGTATTAGCAACAAAATATAAAATGGCATTCAAAAAATGTAGCCACTTCAAAATGTGTTTAAACAAAACTAAAATGTTATCAGTTTGTGCATATAGTATTAAAGTATATTTGTTGTCTTATAACACGCTTTGCACCAGTTCTGAAACCCTGTGTTGGACATCAGGTGATGTGCTCACCAGCTTAGACAGTGAGGAAGAGGGAAAACACCGCTATGTTTGGCTGCCACTCAAACTTAATGCATTTTATGTGTCAAACGGATTCAATGCTTTCAAGGATAGAATGCAATTTATTTCTTGGCACACATATGAGTTCCCACTGTGAAAAAAAAGATGATTGGAAAAATTTCATCACACATTTTTATATTTCAAAACAATATTTTGATGAGTGAGTAGAAATCAATTAACCAATACAGTATGTGATTTAAACACCCTACAGTCTTTTAAAGATTAGTCAGAAAAACATTTCAGTGAAATACATTTAAGTTTGAGGTCCTTGTTTTCAGTGTATTCCAATATATTCTGCTGCATTTGCTCTAGTACACAGGTGTGTGCTTTCCAATCTTTGCCTAATTTCACTATATGGCTAGAGCTATATCTATGATGCAATTGAGGACTTTAGAGATAGAACGATGCAGTTTGATCAAGAGTCATCCTTTGGCCCTTCCTTGCCAGCAGTAGCTTGGTCTACACAGTAACTGACCAGTCTCTGTGTTAAATTATTAGCTACAGTTTAGTCAAAATTATGAGCAGGTGTCTTTCTGGAAGAACTCTTGAGTATATCTTGATCCTGAAAGCTGAGTTCACTCCTCAGGTAACCCAAAAGCACCACTTTGCCTGGACACACCTTTGACCAAAAAGGGCAAAATTAAGTTTTGAAGTTTGGGTTCCAGCAGTGTAAATCAGGCCTTTCAGCTCAGGAATTTGGATGAGCCTGGGCAGGGTGTAAGATGCAGCCCTTTAAAATGAGCAGTGGGCACCCGGAGACTGCAAACCTTGCTGACAAGCAATGTTGTGATAAGTGAGAACTTTGACTGCTGAAGTGATCTACTGTCTTGGGAAAGAAGCCGTTTGCCCAAATGAACAAAATATTTTCTTGAAGAAGAAATACTTCGAGTAATCTTTCTGCAAGTAATGACAGTACTGACTGATTTATAGAGTTATCTTCTCCAGCGAGAAATTCCTGGAGCGGAATCAGCTCTTGTTGGGGGAGGCGAATCCCTTTCTACGTCTCCTGATAGCTGGACCACATAAAGGCAAATTCTCTATTCTTAATGCCTCATGCAGACTCTTAGTTTTAAAAACTGCTGTGATTTTTAAATTGTCAAATGAATGTTGCATGTATTTAGGATACACCACTGGACATTTTGAAATATGTATACATCGGAAAGGTTAAATCATGCTAATTAATACAAACGTTAGCTCATATATGTATCATTTCACTGTTATGGTGGAAACAATTAAAGTTTACTGTTAGCAATTTGCAAGAACATAGCACTCTACCGCAGACTGTAGTCGCCACATTATGCGATAGACCACTTGAAACTCATTCCTCCATCTAACTGAAATTCTGTGCTCTTTGTAGCCTTTGGTATCTTTGTACCCAGCTCCATCCACCTCCTGAATTCCTGGGAATCATTCCTGCCTTTTCGTGGCAGGGGGAACTGTCCCTCTCTCTCTTGCTCTTGAAGCGGTCATACAGTGATACCTGCATGTATTATGACAAACAAGGCCAGGCTGAGGATGAGGTTGACACAGAACAAATGTGGAAATGAGGGCAGATAGAAGCAGAATCAGAGAACTGAGAGAAGAAGCACTGATATGGCATGGCCCCTGACTTCACACAGGTGGGGAAACACTGGGATTTCCTGTGCTTCGCACATCTCACACAGGGTCATCCGGAGTTGGCATCCGAAAACTTGGCAATGGAGAAACATGAGTGAAACTGGTTTCACTGTTGAATCAGAGAGGAGCAGAGGACGTTCCTGCTGAAATACTGGTTGCAAAGAACATTTAAGCTAAGCAAAATCCATTATAATTAAATTTGAGGGGAAGAAGGAATATACGAAACTGCATGTCATTCACCCAACAGGTCTCACTGAGTCTGTGTTAGGAGTCAGTGATTCTAGGTGCTGGAAATAAGTCTGGAAGTAAAACAGACCAAAAATTTCTGCCATCAGGATCACATTTTATTTTTAAAGAATATAGAACAGTACGCTTAATGGATTATTACTACTAGTTACCTATAAATAAGAAGACCTTGATCTATGTGGGGTGTTATACATACGTAACCCCAGCATTCTGGGAGGTTGAGGTAGGAGAATTGCAAGTCTGAGCCCATCGTGAGCAGCTTAGTAAGACCCTGTCTCAAAGACAAAAATAAGAAAAGGGATTGGGATGTAGCTCAAAATGCAGGTCCTGGGTTTAAACCCAGTACTGACAAAACAAAACAAAAAAAAAAAAAGAGGAAAAACAAAGAAAAAGATTTGGCATATTTTTTCTTCTTTGCATTTAGCATAAAATAGAATATGATGTCGATTAATATTACATCCATTGTATATACAATGCATATTTTATGTATATATGTTTTATTTAAAAATCTTTAATTTCTGAAAAAACTCATTGTTTATCTTCATAGAAATGTCTTTGATAGAGACACTAATTGTAGAAATATTGACACTTCGATGCATCAACTCTTTGGTTTTAAATCCAATCTTTATGTATCTAAGACTACCCAGAACATAAGTGACTTAAGATACCAGGTAGGGAAATTTTAATTTCAAATTCAAGTATTTTAATTTTTTTCCAATAAAAAGCTCAAGGTTGGAAAAATTAAAAGTACCTTAAAGTACACTGTATGTCCTCAAAAGTTGTTAAAATCAACCACATTTCATAATATTAAAACTGGCTTGTTTGTAATTTGCATCGATACACTATTTTATAATTTTAAACTCAATACTTCCTTAGCCACAGAAATCTTATAAATAATAAAAACAAAATTTATCAATATTATCATATCTCAGGGATTATAATTAGAAGCAGTACTTCCAAAGTTTTTATCCTATGTTATTTGTAGCATCTAGATATTATAAATTAAAGTACAAAATAGTGAAAACAATTTGTTTGCAAATATTATTATTGAAAATTATGAAAGCATTGTTATTGAAAAATTATATTGTATATTGCACTTTGCAGTCTGCCTTTTCCCCTATCTTCATTATACATACCTTTACAAGTCTTTCTGTATTCGAAACATTTTGCTTTTTAGATTATTTAAAAACAGCATTTTTTTTTATCCATGACTAAAAGTACATTTCTTTTTCAGAACTGTTTTTCAGGTTAAAAATTTTTTGGCTTTCATGAAGTTTACTTAGTATATCAAACAACAGAATTAAAAATTCAAGTGCATTTATTATAGCAGGAGAATATAAACACTGTAACAATCACCACAATAGATATTTTATTACAACTTGTACAGATGTGAGAAAACATGTGAGAAAACAGAAACTTTGAGATATATATATATATATATATATATTCTATATATGTGTATATATAGAATAAAAAGTCAATATCTCTATCACACATCTGAAACTTTAAATGGTTTTACTTTTTTACTGGTTACATATCAATTTTCAGACAGCAAGTACAATTTTATGATGGGTGACATTATCCCTGTCAGTAAGAGATGTGTCTCTCTTCTGTACATCAACAAAAAATATATTATTATTCTTATATTCTTACAGAAACAGAATAACACATCTTCATTAAATGTCAAGTATTCATAAGATTTAGAGTTCATGAAAATGTAATAGAAAATTGTGTCACAATAAATGATTTAACACCATGTAAGTTTATAGTTTAGGGAGAAAGGTATGTAATGGCACAAAATGTGGTATTTGAGAGTATTTTTGCATTTTGAAAAATCTTCCTATTGAAGCTTTTGTTTCCCACATAGAACTTTAGAAACAAAACAATACATTTTATTCTATGAAGAAAACCATTTTGGACATGATTTTTTGCACGTTCATTATATGTCAGCACATTTCTTGGTCAAAAGAAGTAATGAGAAAAAAAATAACATTTATGTAACAAGCCGATTTTATTCTTTGCCATCTGGACTTAGGGCGATCAAGCCATTCAAATTTGTACTCAGGTTCACGTTGGATATTCTCTGAGTTTACTGATCTGCCAATCAGTGTCAGACAAATTCCAGCGTTTATTGCTTCTGTGAAGATTCTTTGTGGACAAACATCAGAAATTTCTCAGTCAAATTTTGTTGAAATGAAATAGACAAAACTCAATTCAAACCAACAGAGAGAACTTACTTTTATACTTTAAAAATAAATGAAACATATGTTCATCCCAAATTAAAAATAGAACAATGATGTGATCCAGCAATCCCACTTCTGGGCATCTATAAAAAGGAAATGAGATCAGTACCTTGAAGAGCTGCCTCTCCTCTGTGCTCACTGTAGCATGACTCAGAGTAGGCAAGGCTATGGTGACCATCAGGGGTCCATTGACAGATGGGCGGATAAAGAAAAGGTGGTATAATACTGCACACCATGACACACTATTCAGTCAGATAGCAAAACTTTCAGACACAAAGTGAATTCATTCTGGGGGTCAACAGTATAGCATGCTGGCGTTGGATGTGATAATTGGGTAGATTGTAGAAATGATCACACAGCATACTCCCATATTAAATTACCACATTATGCACTTTGAATATGTACAAAGTTCCTTTGTCAACATGCCATTTTAAGGGAAGATGTGAAGGATTCATAGAAACCGGAACAGAATAAATCCAGTGTACACACATATCTAAAAGCTATAGAAAGGACCTTGCTGAGACTCCAAGAAAGCAAAGGAATGAAGTGCTGCTGGCTAGATAGAGACTTTCCTTATTTTTCCTCTTTATTCTTCATCCTTGTTTCTGTCTGCTTCAAGATTAATGCAAGGAGACTAAAGGGAATCACCTGGTAGCAAATGTTACTTTGGGAAATGCTAAGTCATCTGAAGAGCCAGTCACACCCAAGTTATCATTAGTCCTTGAGAATGTCTTATACATTCAAATTATACCCCAATTTAAAATGAACCTCTTGGCTTGAGTCCATTGGCAAAGCACATTATTACCTTGTGTGCTCAAAAGTAAAATATGAAGTAAAACCTTTGGGTCTCATTGTTCCTTTTAAAATGTATTACATATTAACATTCCTTAATGTTGATACATGCATTTTCTTTAGAACTGCAAATCCTATTGTCTTAGAGATTTTTTTTTGTTGTTGTTGTTGTTGTTGCTGAGACAAAATACCTGATACCAAAAATTAGGAAAGATTTATTTTTTACAGTTTTGGGGGGTTTTAATCTATACTAAGTTGGCTCTAAGGCAGCATTGTGTGGCAGGGCAGCCATTTATGGCTGCTGCAAAAGCCTGGCAAAAATTAGCAAGAGAAGGAGACACGCTTTCTTTCCACCCTTACACTGTATGTCAGCTCCACCCCTGGGCGAGTGTAGCACTCACACCATCAATCCCAGTGCCAGACAATAAAGGCATCACGAATGCTAGACATAGCTACATCCATGGTGTGATTACATGAGAGGTGGTGGAGCCATAGGAATATAACTATAACATTCCACCTCTGGCCCCCCAAGGGCTCATGTACATCCTTTATATAAAAGACATTTAGTCTGTCTCTAAGAGTTACAAAAGTCTTAACAGTTTCAGAATTGCTGAAAACTCCAAGTGTCAAATCTTCTCCAAGATCTATGGCAAACTCTTAACTGTAACCCTTATATAAATGAAAACGAGGTTAAACACTTCCAACATGTAAAGGCACAAGATAAACTTAACCATCGTAAAAGTTACAAACAAGGGAATATAAAACATTGATTGGAACCATAGCAAGTCTAAAATCCAGCAAGACTAACATTAAGTCCTGTAGTTGTAGATCCAGCATCTGAAACAATCTGTGGCAAATTGTGAGCTCTAAAGGCCTTGAGTGATTTCACCCATTGGCACTTGTAGGGGTTTTAAATTTTATAGCTTTTTTCTTAGGCTCATTCTGCTCAAGTTTTGCAGGATTTTTTGGATGATCCATGCTTTTGGTTTTTTTAAACTTTTGGGTTTCCCATTGTACCCTTGGCTTTACCCTTACATCTTTGTATATTGTCCTCTGAAGCCAGGGCAGAAGCTGTCTTAGCCTCAGAATTTATGCATTATTTTTGCACCTAAAGCCAGCGCCATGTGGATGCTGCCAAAGTCTGCTGCCAGCTGGAGCAGTAGCCAGGCTTGATTCTCTCTTGGCTGTAGAGGTCAAGTGTCCAGATCACTGAGCTCTCTGAACATGTGAGGAAAATCTTCTCTATGCTGCTGCCATTTTGGAATGTGGTGCAACAGCCACGATTTTGGAACCTCCTGTGGCCTCTGTTGCCACCCTGGAACATGGCACAATGCAGCTTTTTTCTCTGAGTAAACTCTTCCACATTTGCCAGGTTGAGGCTGCAAAAGATTTAGGCCCATTGCTTCCTGGATACTCCCAGGCCATCTTTTTTATTTTCTTGGTTATTTGTTTGTTTGTTCATTTGTTTGTTTAGTAGTGGAGGTCTCATCTCTATCTTTACAGTCTACAGCTTTCTCACAATGTTTTAAATCACCATGTTGGGCTCTTTGCTCTTGATTTGCAACATAAATCTAGCTAAAAGCCCCCAACAATAGTCATGCCACTACCTCAACACTTGACTACCTTGAAATTTCTTTTGCCAGATTAATCAGTCTGTTGCTCTTAATCTCAGTCTCAGGCAAAATCTCTGGACATGAGCAAAATGAAGACAAACTTTCTACCAAGCCATAACACACATCATGTGGAGTCCAACAACCAATGCAGTCTTTCTTTTCAGCAGAAACCTCCCAAGCCTGGTCTTTACCAGCAAGTTTTCTATCAGCTTTCTGGTCTCCTGAGCTCTGACCAGAATCTCCCATATGAAACAGCCTAAACTGTTCCAGTGCCACTCTTTTAGATGACATCTACAAACCTTTTTAAACTCTTCCCACAAGTCATTTTCAAAGGCTCTTGAACCACATGGTCAGGTTCAGTCACAGCAACAACCCCACTCCACTGGTACCAAATTTTTCTTAGTTATTTTTTTTTGTTGTTGATGAGACAAAATATCTGATGCCAAAAATTAGGAAAGGAAAGGTTTATTTTTTATAGTTTTGGGGTGTTTTAGTCTATACTCAGTTGGCTCTAAGCCAGAGTGGAGTGGCGAGGCTGCCATGTATGGCTGCTGTAACAGCCTGGGGTGGATTGGCAAGAGAGAGAGACACGCCTTCTTTCCACCCTTACACTGTATGTTGGCTCTACCCCGGGCAGGAATAGCACTCACATCATCAATTCCAGTACCAGACAACAAACCAATCATAAATGCTAGACACAGCTACAATTAAATAAGACTTGGCAGGGCCATAGAAATATAACTGTAACACCTGTCTTGCTTGAATATTTATTGTAATATGAAATGCCATTGGAAGGAATTTCTTTGTTGCCAGTGAGAGATGAGTATTAAATTTTGTCTAACACTTCAGGAGTGAGGAAAATATTATCCTAGTTTCTGTATTGATTCAGCACTTGAGTGATTTCCATCGGCAGCAGAAGTGTGATGGAGAGCAGCACTGACATTGTGTCTCAATCACATTTCTCAAAGTTTCTTTTCCATAATCATTCCGTGGATCAACTTCAAAAGATACCAATATTTTGACTGCTTTGTGTTACTGTTAGTCCTATAGTTAGCTTTGTAATTTCTTTTTCTACATCTAATACTAAATGCTAATTCATGTAAACACCCCAGCTTCATCTTAGATGGGCTTTACTGTATGATATTTTGATAATAAAGCAATTACAGATAAAGAATATGGGAGGCAGAAAAGGCAACATGCCACTATTCAGCCATCCTGAGGGTGGCAGACACAGGCAGTGATTCCTGCCTATCCCATCCTGGTGTTCTTGTCCTCTCTGGAGCTTTTCCCAGCATTTAGAAATTCTACCAGCTCGTAGGATCTTGCATGCCTCTTTCATGTCTTCTATAACATGCTACCAAAACTTTGGTGACTACAGACAAGAAACAGGTGCTAACTTGGAAGACTGATGCCACAAGTTGAAATGTTGTAGCAGCACTGTGATCTTCATGGAGGCCCTAGGGATCAAAGTTTCCTTGCCTAGCACAGCTTCCATAGGTTGCTCCCTTCCTGGGCTCTTGGCCCCAGACCACTACAGCTCCTGCTTCTCTCTACAACTTCCATAACTCTGATGCCTGCTCTTTCTCTTACAAGGACCTTTGTAATTATACTGAAGCATCTGGGTAATCCAGGACATCTCCCCCATACAAAAGTCTTTTCTTAATAAATATCTGCCAAGACTCCCTCTACTAGGTAAATACATACATAGTGCTTAGGAGCTAGGATTTGAATGCATTAAAAGGCAGGGCCATTATTCTGGCTCTCAGACACAAGCATGGCAAACTCACAACTGTCATTTAGACAATTATGTATCTTTAAAATTGACCCAGATTAACTAACTAGATTAATAAAAATGCAAGCAAGATTTATAAACCATGTTTTATTTCACTTTTAGAGTGGAATATCTCTAAAAAATGAAGAGAAAAATTTAAGAAATTGAATAATAAAATGTAGATATATTCAATCAATTCTATCTCCAAAAAAGAAATGACAGGTTTGCAAATATTTATTGAATACCTACCATATGCACAGAGACCACAGAACTCACAGTTGTGTCAAAAGAATTACTTTGTGTTCTGTATTATTCTGCCTAGGGAAGCAGTGGTACCACTTGATAGCCTTACAAGAAAGTCTACTCCAAATAGATGTACAATTCACAAAGTTAAAAAAAAAAATAGAAATGAAAATCTCCGGGACTAGTGTATTTGTGTGGGAAGTCAAAGATGAATAACGTGATTTTTCTGTTAGTCCTTATGTAATACAAACATATCTCATTTCTATACACAAAAAATAAAAGGAAAGAAACTTTGGGCCAGAGATACAACTCAGCGATGCAGTGCCTGCCTGACAAGTGCAAGGTCTAGAGTTTGATCCCTAGTACCAGAAAAAGAAAACAAACCTCATTCCAATGAGAGGAAAACACAACAATTTTTTATACCTGGGGGAAAAAAATGAATAGATGTAACTTTTTACCCAAAATTTGACTTAAACTCAAATATTAAATACAAACCATTGCAGTTCCAAGACTGTGAAAAGGAACGGTATGGCAACAGATAATTGCATTTTATTTCAAATATTTGGAAATGCTATATGAAATTCCATGCTATTGATACCATTTTGTTGAAAATTAACCTGTACTGTCTTAGTTTTCTCTCATAACTACTTTCAGGTGATCATTATATTGTCTTACAATGCAATATTTTATTTCTTCAACCTCTGCAATGTGGTGTGTATGGTAATAGATGAACCACGCCTTCCACACCCCTAAACACTCGTTATTGCTTGTTCAGCCACAGCATGCTAGAATTTTGACTATGAGAGACCCTTCTCATGGTTGCAGTTAATAGTGATCCCTGCAGCAAGTTCCCAATCTCCTACTTGGAGTTACAGCACAGGGTGGGAAGAAAAAGAGCAAAAAATGAAATAGGGGTATTGGCAGGGATCTGGGGGTGACCAGTTGATCACGGGGAACAAAAGGCCATGAGGAGCCTAGAAGCTGGGTTGTTATTCACTATATCTGAGTCAGGAACAAGGGGTGAAGGCAGTGGTGATTCCAGGAACACTAACGGTGACTACAGTGGGTTCGGAAGAAGAGCAGAGCAGTCTTGCAAGAAGAAGGACAAAAGCCGGGCGTGGTGGCGCACGCCTTTAATCCCAGCACTCGGGAGGCTGAGGTAGGTGGAGCGTTGTGAGTTCGAGGCCGGCTTGGGCTACAACGTGAGCGCAAGGCCGGCCTGAGCTACATAGTGCGACCCTGCCTCAAAAAACCAGGGCTGGGAAGTTTGGCTCAGCGGCTTAAGCACCTGCCCTGGCAGGCACAAGGTTGTGAGTTCAATCTCCATTGCCGGAAAAAAAAAAAAAAGAAGAAGAAGGACAAGACAAGAGGGCAATAAGGAAACTTTAGTTTCCCCAAGTACTTTATCATCTTTGGCAGGTCTTAAGTCCTATGAGTGCCACAGCTATGACCAGAAGAGAGTGGGGAGTTTCCACATTCCAATATGTCCCAAAGGACAGGTTTGGATATTCCTTAGACTCAATTTATAATTTGTAATGCCCAACACTTGATCACAGCAGTTTTATCATCACAGTCTTAGGGTAAAGTCATTTCCATTTTTTCTGGAACTTATTGGGTGATTATTCATCCCAATTTCTGCAGATTCCTCCCGTCTTATACTGGCTCTGATATATCCATGTTCTAGTGTATATAAAACATGATCAGAGAATATGGGTTAAAAACATTATTGCAAAAAATTTCACTCCAAATTTTCCTCTTTCATCTTGAGCACACTTATTTCATCATTGTTGCCATTTTCTGAAGCAGTTCTGGAAGTTCTTTTTAATAAGTACAGTAAATGCTACTGCCCAGTGATCACCCATGGAAAGGTAGATATATAAAAATTTTACAGTTGTCTCCTCATCTACTATATTTACTGGATTTGGCACCATGCAACTTTCAGCTCTTCCCCAAAGTCAAAGTTGGAATTCATTCAGGACACCGATGCAACCATGTCCAACTAAAGACTAAACTAAAGACACTCATGAAAGGGACTTTCAGAACTGCTTCAGAAATTTGCAAGACCTACAGGGTACATGTGTTCAAGTGAAAGGAGACTATTTTAAGGAGGGCTAACAGTAGCATTATGTATTTGCTGTAATACATTTTTATAATTTTAAAACAGCATATTTTTAGATAATACCTGGTACAGTCAAATTGTACAATTCAGTGTCTTCAATATCTCAAGTCACCAGGAGAGGAATATTTTATCACCCATAATTCCTCTCACCAACCATGTTTCCTATTACCAAGAACTTTCTATTCCTTTGATGACCCTGAAATGTAGCCATAATACCATTCCTGACTGACATCACTTACTACACCATACTCTGGTTTTGCCTTAAGGAAAAGGTTGTCATTGGCTACCTCTTTGTTCAGGAAATCAGGAGATACCTGTAATTTCTCTCTTTTCTTCCCATTCTGCTGTCCCTCTCTTAGCAAGTGCCTAATTTTTATATTTCCAATATAAATTTAAATCGCAAATCCATCTGTTCCTGTTTCACCACTTCAGCACGAGCCAAGTCTAAGCCAGCACGAGTTCACACCTACACTACTGAAATAGCAGTGTTTTCTTCTTTAGCTCTTATCTTGCTAGTGTCTCTTCTCAGAACATGAATAAAGGCCTTCTATTGAATTAATTAATATATGCATCCAATCTGATGTTTACCGACACGCGAACGACAAGCATTTTATTTCCCTCATGTGCTGGGTAGGCATTAGATGATGTCTAGAATCCTTCCCTCTCCTGAGGACGAAGCAACTCCCCAGCGTCTTCTCATCGCTCACCATGATGAGTTAGCAATATGTCAGCGATCTCAATAGAGGAAAGAAGGCATGGGAGGAAGAGGCCTTGCATTAGGAGCACAAAATACATTGCAGGTAACAGCACATTTGAAGGACCCCCAGAGTTCAAATAGAAATAGGATATTTAATGGTCAAACAAAACTTGGGAGCTCCATTACCAGAAAAAAATGAGGAGAGGATATATTGAACACACTTTTACTTTAAGGAAAATCAAAGTTGATTCTTTTGCCTAAAATGCCTTGCTTTTCTAGTAATTCCTGCACTTTAGGAAGCTAAAACAGATCCCCAGTTCGAGCCCAGCCCAGACTTAGTGAGGCCATGCCTCGAATTAAAAACAGTTTTAAAAGGACTAGGCTGCATCTCAGTGAGAAGGCCCTGGGCTCAATCTCTAGTACCACCTGTACAAAAACAAACAAACTAACTAACTAAAAATTCAGAATATTGAGAAGTCCATGAAAAGTTCATCGAAGTTCCAATAAAGCACTTGTGTGGTAGACCCTCAGGTAATGTCTGGCTCCTTCTTCCCAGTGCGATGCCCTCAAGGTGTGGACCTCTATCTCACCATAGCACATGGGTGTTAGTTCTTCCTGTTATCTAATTTCTTTCTGGATCCTGCTGCTATTTCTCCTCTTCATTTAGGTCTCAACTGACCTACATCCTTCGCAAGAAATAGACTTTCTTTAACTACTTCGTCAAGATACCCTTTCAATTTTTTCCATCATAAGACTTAAAAAAAAATCTTTTATGGCTATTTGCATAATTTTTAGTATTTTAAGGCACTTGTTTAATTGTTGTCTATTTTTCTATGGCACTACAAGTTCTGTGAGGTTCCTTATTTTCCTTATTTTGTGGTAATCTTTCATTTATGTGCACTCCAGTCACTGAAAGAAATTACAGAACAGAACAGACACTCAACAAATATTTCTTAGATAACCATTTAAAAAATTAATGTTAAAGACATATGAGGCTTTTTTTGTGTGCATAGTGCCATTTAGGAATTAAATTTTTTTCAATAATCATGATAAATCATGATATATTTATTCTTTGATATTTTAAAACAACTTTTCTCTAATGAATCAAGTTATAAACTATGACACAATTTCAAAAACTTTGTGTAGTCTGCCCTGTGTCATCAAAAGAGTATGAAAATTATTTTAAATTTTCTGTGAAATTCAAATCCATTCTTTTATATTCAGGAAACATGAAGGTTTATTATATTTAATGCTAAAGGGAATTGGTATAAAATATTTATAAATGTTGACTTACATTAGCTGTATATAAATTGAGGATACTAATATGGTTTTCTTTTAAAAGAAATATTCCATTTCTTTAAACAAGGAACAAATGAATTTGACACTTCTGCTTGTATATCTACTCTCTTTCTCCCTATTAAGTAAAAAATATAATTCACAAAAAGTTTTGAATACCAATGCTCTTAATATAAATATTTACTAAGTTGGTAACACATGGGTTTTGTTTTTCTAGAATGACCCTTCCAAACAATTTCTTTGCGGTTCCCCTAAGAATCTTCTGATGCATGAAAATTGTAGAATGTATCCTGTTAGATTTTTCCCTAAATCGATGAGTCACTCCAATGTTCCTTAGTTGCTTCTGCATAGTATGCTTCCCGGTCTTCCTCCCTGATTCTCCTTCTGCGGCTGGCTGATGCTGGCTACTTGGGAGAATGGGCACCCAGGCCCCTCCCTCTACCGGGAAACTTGTGCTCACCTGCCCTCCAGAGCACTGGAGAGCTTCCAGAAGACTCCTGCTCCATCAGAAGTGTGTGTTTGGAGACCCAATTATTGCTTAAGTTAAAATTCTCCTACCCCAGGTTCAAGTAAAGATATATAGTTGGGCATGCACTTTAAGAGACAGGATTTAAATAGGGCAATTAAAATAAAATGAGGTGGTTTAGATTGGCTCTCACACTGCATGTTTGATATCCTTACAAGAAAAGGAGGTGAGAATACAAGACACATAGCAAAGGAAGACCAAGGAAAGTCTAAGGAAGTGACAACCTTGCTCAAGGCAAGCAGAGAACCCTGAAGAGAAACCAACCCTCTTGATTTAGGACTTCTAGCATTCAGTACTGCTGGAGTATAAATTCCCTGCTTTATACTGTTGGGCTGTGATGCTTTGTCATGGTAGCCCTAGCAAACTTACACAGTTACAGAATGTTACGGTGAGCTTAATCTTTGTCTTAATGTTTACATTATTTTAGATTTAACCTATGAGTCAAAATCGAATCACCAGTCTAGAAAATGAGATTATTGAAAAGGAGCAATATTGAAACTCACTTGAGACTGTGGATAAAATTCATATTGAGACAACTCCTGTGTGTGTATGTATATGTATGCTTATCAGATATGGAAATTATGTCTTTCATGCAAAGAACTGAATAAACCTGTTGGTGTGGTGGTCAAACTAAGTCTGCCATCAGCTAAGACAGAATCACCTGCATTAGGACACAGAGCGCCCTACACCTGAGAAATCCCGCTGTACTCAGTGCCCAGTGCGCACCACCAAACTGTCTTCTCCCACTACATTGTTTATTACCACCCCTGTTTTCAATCCATTTCTTGCTTTTCAAAAGCAATCTTTTCATATATACATGTGGACTTTTCTTTAGTTTTTGCCTGTTTTGACCACTACACGTACAAAACACATTTCATTAATTCTTCTGTTATTTTTCTTTGTGCTTCATATTTGGCCTGCACCATATTTTTGTATTAAAGTGTGGAGCAGAAGTTTGTTTTTATTTGTTACTGGCAGCATTTCAACATAATCAGTGCACTACTTATTTATCCCATCATTTTTGACACCTAATGGTAAACTCGACTTCAAGTTCTTGGCTTCTAGTAAGTCTTTTGGAGGAAAAAAAAAAAAAAAAAAACAAGAGCGTCCATGCTTTTACATCTTTCTGGCTTTTGGATCAAATTTAATTTTGTAATGCATTCCTTATCATTCTATCAGATGGGTGACTGTAACAGGTGTGGGTGTGTGTTGTGTGTGTGTGTGTGTGTGTGTAATTATAATCTTTATTTTGCCAATGACATTAGATACAGGTAATTAGCCTGCCAGTATTCCAGGAAATAATTTCAAAAATAAAGCAAATAAATTTTGTAGTCTGTAAATATGCAAAAATAAACACTACTTTGAGCACTTCAGAATTTTGAAGGTTTATCATTCAACTTTAATAGAAAATATTAATTATGTTCATGAAAAATAAATTGCATGTTGATATAAAAGAGTATACTTACAGATAGTAACTGCCTTCATTTCCTATCATTTCTGTAACACATTACTACATATCTAATGACTTAACATGATAATTTATTCTCTTATAATTCACAATTTTCTTAGAAGTCCCAAATTCAAAGTAAGTATAAGGAACAAAAATCAAATTGTTGGTCAGGTTAATTGCTTCAGGAGGCATTAAAGGAGACAAAATTCCTTCTTCCCACTTTTAGACTAACAGCATTTGTCTGTGTTTAACTTTCTATTCTACTCAATATCTGCCCTTAAAACTGTTTATCCTAACTTTGAACTCCTTGTATCCTTTACAAGAACCCTGGTGATTACATTTAAGTTCCAGCCATGGAATCCAAGATTATCTCTCCTCTAGATCCTTGATGTATTTCCAGATATAGTGTCTTTCTTTCTTTCTTTCTTTCTTTCTTTCTTTCTTTCTTACTTACTTCTTTTCTTTCTTTCTTTCTTTCTTTCTTTCTTTCTTTCTCTCTCTTTCTTTCTTTCTTTCTTTCTTTTTTCTTTCCTTCCTTCCTTCCTTTCTTCTTTCCTTCCTTCCTTCTTTCCTTCCTTCTTTCCTTCCTTCCTTCCTTCCTACCTTTTTCTTTCTTTCTTTCTTTCTTTCTTTCTTTCTTTCTTTCTTTCTTCTTCTCTGTTTCATTTTCTTTATTTTTTGAAATACTGGAAATCAAACCCAGGGCCTTTTGCTTGTTAGTCTATAAAAGCAGTGGATTAATTCACTAATGACAACAGCTTCTCTGGCTCCAGTCACCTCTCCATGAGTCTCTTAATCCAGCCAAGTTGGAAACCAAGATTAACTAGCACATTATATATAACATGTCAATTAAAATGTAATCAAAGTATCAATCCACTATGAGGATGATGAAGGATTTGTCATAAAAATTCAAGCTAAAATGTAGAGAATTTTTATGAAAACTGTGTTGGGTCAAAACATCAAGTTTAGACATGTGACCATATTCAAAGTTTGAACTATATCATCATTGCATTTTGCATACCACAATATTATACTATATGTATTTGCAGTTTACATTGCTGGCCTATGAGCACAATAATGCCAGTAATTTCTTTAGACTCTCAGCACATTCAATAAATTGACAGAAAAGTTAAGTAAAGCAAACCATCAGTTCAACCAAATAATTGGTTATGAAATCAATTCTGTCAAGACATTGCTTGGGCTGGATACATTTGTTGTTTGATTAAGTTAAAATTTCAATTTATTGAATGTCTTCAAAGCAATTTTTTGTTTATACTAAAGCTTCAGTCTGCTGAGGGTCTCTGTTACCAGGCTGAGGTGTCTAACGTCAATAGAACTTTTCCGTAGGATTGTCTTACATTCAGGAACATCAGTGGTAGTCCAAACAAGAAATAATAAACATAGCAACGTGTTTTTGAAGCATGAAGAAGAGTAATTTAGGAACCAAAAAGCCCAGGTACAAATAATTATACTGAAAATTGGTTAATTACAACTCAGGGATAATTGGAAAGTGTCCAATTGCAACCGGAATTGCTCAATTGCCTCCACAATTATCCAATTGCAACCATAATTATTGGCTGCTATGATTTTTCTTTCTAAAATGTGTTCAATGCTCATATACGCATTTTCAAACTCAAGTGTGCATCATTACTCTTTTAAAATTTAGATTGACGCATTGCCAGTTCCTATCTTGAAAAGTTTTATAAAGCATTTCTAAGAATCATATTTAAAATTAAATTTATGAAAACTAGTAATGAATAGACTCAGTATTATACAAGTATAATTAATTCATTTCACCTATACTGTGAATTCTGAGGAAGTTTATAGAATAAGAGAATGAATATCTTCAGAGTTGCTAGAACATAGAATTTTCAATTACATTTAGTAGAGAAACCACTTAGACAATATTATTTATGAAAATGTAGATTATAATTCTGGGAAATATTGTTATAAAAGTATTAGATAACTCAATCCAGTTATTGAGCTATTCAGAAATAGTTGGAAAAATCTAAGTGTGATTTATTAATATTCTACTGTTTTCACATAGTAGCCAGTGAAGAAATAATTCATACATGAAATTGGCTTAAAATAATTTCCAAAAGATAATGGTAAGTAGGTAATAATGTAAATTTAATGCATCTAAAATATTATATATTTCAGAGCTATACTGTGAGCTTAAGTAGTCTACTTTCCATTTTATTTCTACCATTTTTCTCTTGAAACAGCTAGGTAAATACCCTCAATCTTAGGAATACAAGTGACTTGAGGGATGACCTTTATGGAAGAGATATGATAGCTATTGATCCTAAGAAAGAAAAGAAGGAATGAACGGCAGGCAGATAAACAAGAGAGGCAGTTTTGCTAAAGTAGCTGAAAAGAGAACATTAAAGTCAGCATACAGGTTTTTAAGTTGCTTTTATAGTAGTAATTTATAATTCATCAAAATGCATTCAATCCCAGGAAACACTGAAAAGAATTTCTGTATTATCTACTAATCTTTGCTTGCTAACTTTGCAGTTAAACAAACATTGTCTATATTTGAACACGTAATCTCAAATCCATGTTTACTGAAGATGCAGGTGGCTAAGGTACCCCTTTTATTTTACTTTATTTTATCGTATTTTATTTTATTTGATGGAAGTTGCCTACTACATCGGAGAGAATAGGTGGTATGGATATAAGCAATTGTCCACTTTAAATCTGCAAACTTGGGTGTGTGTAGTCCTGGCTTCCTCATGTATGCATTAATGAAACTCCTCTTGATCTCTGAGACAAAACTCCTTAAGATGAGGTCACATTGGAGAAGGGCGTGACTTCTAATCAGATAAGTCTGGTGCCCTCCTCAGGGAACAAAGGTGGACTCCTTCGTGCACATGGGGAGCAGAGCCCCGGAAAGGAAGGTAGAAGAAGCGATGCTGCTGGAGCAGAAGCCGGTGACGGCCAGATGGCCCGAAACCGCAGCAGCCTGAGAGGGGCGAGGAGCAAGTTCTCCCTCATAATTCTCAAAAGGAACCAGTCCTCGACCTTGGACTTCTCCTCGCTACAACTGTGAGACAGTTGTTTCAGCCACACAGTTTGCAATAGTTCGTTGTAGCAGCCCTAGAAATCTAATGGGCTGCCTTGAACTTTTAGCTTTACCCTTCCGTACATTGGAGTTTGTGTTCTCTCCCCAAGGAGAGGCAGCAAGAATATCTATTCCATTTAAACTGCAAGCAGGCCATCAAAAGTGGTGTCAACCCGTGATAGCATTGAGTTCCTCCATCCACAAATGCAAATTGCAAAAATGTTCCTTTTACCTGTTTCTCGGGGTGAGGAGGACAAATTTATTAACCCGTGAAATTCCTGATAATGGAAGCCTTATTTGAATAATAGGCAGTTCTATGGAAGTGATAAAGTCTCCTGTGGATGGTAACTTGCAAATATAATTTCTTATTATAGCAGTTCAATTATTAAATAAACCTTAAATAATAAAAGGAAAGATTTGAAAGAGTGAAATTCATTGGCGAATTCACCTCCCAAACCTTTGCTAGCTTGTCTTTCTCTCTATTATCCAAACAGATTAGTGTTCATATTTACTTATCAGCTTAATTGTTTTTGAGATAAAAAGAATGCAGATAAAAGAAATGCAGTGGAAAGGAAAATATTGCCTAATTTAATGAAACGCAAACAATAAGAAACAAAGGTTATTTTAAATTAAGGTTGAATACATTATAAAATGGAACTGTTTCATTCTTCAATTCAAAGCCAATCATTTGTATTAGGTGAGAAAAATCAAGCTATGTTAATATGGAAACTCTTGAAATTCCAATATTTCCATGGAAGACAGTTTTATCTCACAACATTAATGGATGTGACAATTATTTAATTTATTACTATGTATGTCATATTTTTATTTTATAACTTGAAAATTTAGTTTGGTGACTGGGCATGATATTTAAATACATGCCTCAGCAAAAGGTCCTGATCTATTCAGTTTCTGACAGGCAGTTCTGGGCGAGGCAGGTAATAACATACCTCGGATTTGATGTGTTAATACTGGTACTACTGAGGATGTGTGCTCACAATAAAACACAGAGGTCCTAACTCTATGGGGCAGTCACACAGAGTCAACCAAACTCTCCCACCAAATGAAACAGTGACTGTCCCTGTAGGGCTGCCATTAGCCATAGCTTGCCCCAACTGTTGACAGCTTCAGTTTGACCAGCAAATGCACATTACCCCTTCGATCTACAGCGAGGGGAAAACTGTCAGTGTTATTGATCACAAATATTTTCATGCTAAGAATAACACTGATACTGGGTATGATACCAAAAAGCCCCAGAGCATGGGTTTCTAAAGTTTCACTTCAGTCTTCTCAAGCTGCTTTCAAAAAGAACCTGAGCTTGTTAATTCAGTTCATTCTATCTTGAAAAAAAATGGGAGTCAACTGCTTGTCAGAAACAAAAGGTGAAGAGAGGAATGTCTTAACCATTAAGCAACTTGTTCTGAAAATAATTGTTGAGGGGAGTGTTTTGAAAATGTATGTTAAATATCAAAAATAAAGAATAAAAATTTACATATTCAATTTTGACTATTATATATACACTTTTCTTCATCATTGATAATAAAAGCAGTTTAAATTTTGTAAGAAACCATTCCAATCAGTTTACAATTTTTTTTTTTTTTTTTTGTGGCACTGGGGATCAAGCTCACAACCTTGCACCTGCCTGACAGACGCGTAAGCCGCTGAGCCAAACTCCCGGCCCTGGTTTTTTGAGTCAGGGTCGCACTGTGTAGCTCAGGCCAGAGTTTACAAATTTTAATAAATAACTGAAGTTAAAAGTCTGTATGATATGAGTAATACATAAGTATAGAGGTGTTTATTATACGGTAATATTGTCTGATTTGACTTAAATATCAAGTGATAGAAACACCAATAGACACACATTGGAGAAGAAACCAATAGAAATGAGGTTCATCTTTATTATATTACACTTTTTAGGCTATTAGAAAGCAAAATTATCATATTATTACTGCTTCAAATTGATGCATGTGACTTTTAAAACAATCCTTACGTAAAATCATTCATTCATTTATATGGTAACTATATAACCCAATATAGAGGAAAGTGTAAAAATAGTATGAAAATTGTGTAAGATAAACAAGTACTAAAAGGCTGAGTTATAATTTATTTTAGAGATTTTCATTTCTTTAGGAATGAGAATGTTTTATAATTTAACCCAAATATGCTACTTTAAAATCCAGTTTAATTTATGGTTTATTTACTCATTTAGCAAATATTTATACTTCAGTCTCTGCCAGCTCTTTGTTAGGTACTGAGACCCATTAGAAAAAGTCATATTTCTTTTCCCATATGGTCTGAGGACTGGAAAATGGCAAATTTTAATACATATTGAAACATTTTTGAAGTGAATTCATGTACAGGATCCAAGAGAACCCCTTGGAGGAAACTCACCCAAATCAGCATCAACTTCAGAGCAGTTTCCCAGATGAGGTCAAATAGACAGCATTAAAGCATACTAAAGTCTGGTATATTCTCAGATTTATTTAAGAATATGAGCCAATTTTTATCGGGGACTTTTAGTTTAAGTAAACTCATTTCTGAATATACTCATTATTAAAAAATCAATAAAAATGTACTCACTGTAGATTTTTTTTCTCTCCTCTATACCATTATTCTGAGATACTCATCACAATAAAATGGACACATATAATACCTATCCCTAACTCTTCATAGTGATAAGATAACCATGGAGAACCAAAGTTACTACTCCACAATATGACTTGGGAATTAACTTGACATGCTTAGTATTATATTAAATGACAGTGTATGATAACAATGATAGACAAAGACCATCACAATAAATATCTGAAAGAATTCAATTTAAGAGTAATTTGAGTGGTCAGGAGACAGCCGTCCAACAATACTGTTATTATAAGACTTGAAGAAGTTAAAATAGTGTAGAGATTTCTTTGTGGTGGGTAATGGCATTTTAGTGGTGTTTGTTTGTTTTGACTAGATAAGGTTTCCCAGGAGTGCAAATGGAAGGCAGAGACAGACTGCGGTGCTAACTAAAGAACTCTGCTGTTTGGACTTCTTTTAGACCCCTGTGTTTTTCAGAGTTCTATTCCCCAGGGAGACTGTGGTGTAGTGATTCATGGTACATCCAAAATTATTCCTGGGAGCCCAGCTTATGAAGCAAACAAAATCAGAGCTACTTTTCAAAATAATAGCAAAGTAATCAGAGATCCAAGACTTTCAACTCCTTTCTGTTCTTTGAGGTTCATTGACAACCATTTGGAACTCCCCACTTACAAGGGTTGAAACAGCATTAAAAGCTTAACTTAGGTCTTTGTCTGTGTTCCATGAGCTTCAGGTGATTTTCAAAGATGTGTTTAGAAAGACTTACAGACATGGAATTAAGGCTGTATTAGAAAAAGAGAAATGGGTACAAGTATTCCAATTAGATATTCACAAAATATCCATTAATATATCCTGGGATGCTGACAGTGGCAAAGTAAATAAGAAGTCTGAAGTTCCTAATTGATGATCCTCTTTAATGGTGACACTTAGTAAATACATGAGTAAGCTCTGAAATGAGAGTCCATGAACCTTTTACAAGTCGTATGACAGGTAGCTAGGTCCAGATGACTTAGTATTTAGGGATAAACAACTTCATTCTACCAGTCCCTACATCTTAAAAAATGGTGAGAGCAGAACTATATTAAAAATAATTCTATTCACTAGAAAAAGTAATAGGGGAGACTGTACCAAGTTATGGGAACATTGCTTATTAGTTTTTCAATAAGGTGAACTAAATAAACAGAAGAAAAACTTTGGAGGAAAAAAACACATTGACCAACACTCTCTAGAACAAGAAATAAAAATTGCATTTTCAAGAGGAAAATAATTATATGAATGTTTTAACATTTTCTCATATTCATATCAACTAGCATTTATCTTGATTATTTCTAACTGTGAAAATTGTTTGATATAACTAAATTGATGAAGGATCAGAATGACACATTTTTATCAATGTAGTTTATGTAATTATTTAATAATTTTACATATAATGTCATGTTTTATAGGATACATATGTTGACATAATTATAACACATGTACATAATACATTGGAGGGTACAACACATTATAATAACTGTAACTTATGTTAGTCCTTGCTTTCAATTATTATTTTAAATATTAAACTGTTAAACACAGAACTATTACTCAATAACTTTTTATTGAATTCCAGAAGATATTAGCCTCCCTAATATTTTCAGGTAATATCTTCTTGCACTTAAAACAGCAAAGAATTATGGTCAACAATAAACCAAAAACAAATCATCAACTTTTTAAAACCAAAATTCTTGCCAGTTCCAATGGTTCATGACTGACATTCCAACTTCTTGGGAGGCAAGACTCTCACACTTACATACATATATATATAGTATGCATCAACCCTTACTATATAGTTGATACAGTGTTTCAGCTTGAGAGGTTTAGAAGCTTAACTAAGTGACTCAGCAGTTCTACATCCTAGGATATAGAGGATATGCACTAGGGTGCCTGTTTATGACCTAGGATGTTGTAATGGTTGATTCATTGTGTCAATTTGAGAAGTTCAGAAGTTTAACTAAGTGACCCAGCAGGGATCCAGGGTGCTCACTTTGTAAACAACCTTAACCTGTACAAGAGGAGCGCCCTGAGATGGTGTGCATGCTGTAACCACCGAATGCCAAGTAACCTGCTTGCAGTATAAGGGAGTAAAAGAGACTTTCTCTGCCACTGTTTTGCTCTTGTTGCTTTTGCTGACTCCCAACACCATGAAATGTTGCCACTCTGTCACGCCACCCTGGCTTTGGGTCAACTGATTATGAACTGAAACCTCCACAAATTGTAAGCTAAATAAACTTTTCCTTCCTTAATTTTGGGTGTCAGGTATTTTGTCTCAGCAATGAGAAAAAAGTAACTAAGACATAGATATATACATACATACATACATACATACACACACACATACATACATAAATGAATTGGGAATGTAGCTCCATGGTAGACTACTAGCTTAGAACATTCAAGCCTTTTGTACACCCCCTAGTCATCTCTATGATGTTATTATAAAAATATTACTGATCAATGCTGTATTATAAAACAAACATAAATTTCCCAAAAGAATCACTGGTGAATTGGTCTATATCTTTTGAAAAGCTCAGTATGTTAAAGGATATAGAAACTGTTCATAACACAGAAAGAAAAGATTTCATTGAGGCAGTTCTTTTCACAAATCTTTGTTCTGTGTCCCACACTCTACTAAGAGAAAAGCATTGTACATGACTATAAAGAGACTTTAAGTGTGATGAAGATAGCTGGAAAAAGGGTTCTTTGCCACTGGAGCAATTAGCAGGGTTAAAGTTCAGGACAACAATGGCTTTGTAGGAGAAGTCAGACTAACTACAGTGTTAAAATAGAACAGAACTCGAATTCAGCAAGGCATAAGCTATATCGTATACGTTTCTGGGAATTTCCCCAAAATATAACAGGCATGTGATCATCTTAGGTTCTCACAGTGGACCCATCTGGGGACAGATGTTCCCAGAACAGGAAATGCCATATAGGGACACTGTGTCCCCCAGGGACTGGCAAAAATAGCAAGTCACCAGAACAAGAAGCATCTACAGAGAATCACAAAGGCAGGGTGTGAGACGGTCAGCCTTACCACCTGATAGCTCAGAGTCCAGAGAGCCCATCCCAGACCACCATGAAAGACCTTCCATTTTCAGACTGTTTAGTCCTATCTTCAGGAGAGGGACAGAAACTAGGGCCAACCACAACCCTTTTTCTGAGGCAGAGAGCATCTGAAATACGTCCTCTCACAGGAGAGAGTCAAAATCTATCACAGCTGCTAATTATCATGATCTAATTTTGATGAATTCACTCTGAGCACCGCTTGACCCAACCCGTGTGGCACATAGGAGCATTCCTATAGGGATTTGACATCAGGCTTGCAAAATCTGACACAAGCAGGTGATCTAATTACTAAGCAACAAATATGTTTAAAAATAAAATTATACTATTGAAATTAGAAAGGAATTAATAAACTGATTCTAATAGCTTAATTTTTATGATAATAAATGTCTAAGAATGTTGAAATAAAAAATAATTCCATTATAAATTAGTATATTTCATGTGGTAAAGAACTAGTCTTGCTTTTCAATTCTTTGAACATTTCTCCTAGGACTATATTTCAAATTAAAATTATTAGTGATAAAATTAATATTATTCATCATATTTGGTAATTGAGTTGCTTGATTGGTTAAATTCCATTTATTATAAGGTTTGTCTTATTCTAAAATCACCCCATATCAGTAGCTAATTCAAGTTTAACAAATCAAGTGTTTTCATATGTAGATTCAGAATTTATTTATATTTTCCATTCACTTACTCAACCTTTCATTAAGTAATTATCTAGCATCTCATAAGTGTAAATCCAATTTAAAATAGTGGATTTAAAGCAGGGAGTAAAGTAGATAGAATTCATCTCTTTGTGGGGCTTTAGGAAAGAAAAAATGGGTCTTGTGTATGAATTTTTGAGGAAAAAATGATGGAAACGAAAGAAATCAGGAATAGGGGACTGCACGTAGAAGGAAGTAGACCTTAGACCTTATGGCAGAGGAGACCCGTTTGAGAAAGCAACATGTGGGCTGACACCTAAAAGCGATGTGATGAATGATCCTGGAAGGATACAGGGAATGCCACTCCACGATGAGGCCCGAGCCAGTGCCAGTCCCGTTGCAGGAGAGTTGTGAGCTCTTGGTTCTGAACCGAGTTCTCTGGGGGAGACAAGTTTGAACAGTCAGACCAGAGGACACCAGCAACAGGGTCTCCATCCTACAGAGCCAGGGTGTCTGAACAGGACCTGCAAATTTGCTTCTAGTGAGGCAAACAACTTGAGAGGAGGTCTGGCCAGCAAGTGATAAGCACATTTATTTCTGAGCTAATTCTGAGGCCATGTGAAGTCCTAGAAGCCACAGAGACTGATTTACTGTGGAGACCAGCTGGGCAGTGGACAAGTGTTGTGGAGTGACAGGCAAGCACTTATTTTGCAGATAGAGTATTTATTATTTGTTAGGTTTTTGAGGTGAGTGAAGGAGTGGAGTCATAGAAAATTATCAGTAAAATATTCAATACCGTCCCCATAAACACAGTACAGAGGAGGAGAAAAGACATTTGAAGGGGGTGCCTCATATGTAATTTGCTCTGACACATAGTTTTGGAATTATTTGGAGAATGGTTTATCAATAGCATAGTAACTCACTGACTGTGCTGACTTAATTTCAAGCCTGTCTAAAAATGCCAACCCTACCTTGTCAATCTGTTACAAAATGGCAATATAAGCCCTATACCTAAGCAGCTTGTTATATCCTGGATAATTACTATGCATTTTATGTCAGGCATGAGAAGTGGCATTGGTCTTTACTCAGAATGTGTCCTAGTTACTTTTCTCTCAATGCTGAGACAAAATACCTGACACTCAAAAGTAAGGAAGGAAAGGTTTATTTAACTCACAATTTGTGGAGGTTTAAATCTATAATCTACTGGCTCCAAGGCAGGATGGCACATGTCAGAGGGCAACAGTTCATGGTGACAGAAGATGGCAAAAGCAGCAAAAGCAAAATGGACAAAAGCAAGCATCTTTCCCTCCCTTAAATTGTTTGCAGCACTCACACTGTCAATTCCAGCAGTAGACAATGAACATATCACAAACTCCAGATTCAGCCACCTCCAAAAAGCCCACCGCTGTGACTGCATGAGGTTTTGGGGGGCCATGCAGACACAAATCATAACAGAATGCATTGCTAAGCTTAAGCGTATCTGAAGAAGGGTGAAAGAGAGGGTCACATGAAATGCAATGTGTAACAATACACTAAGTAGTTTCCACTGTAACAGAAAAAAGGGCTAGAAATTTCAAAAATCCTAACCTTTTAGGAAAAATAATCATCCAAGCACTAGTACTCCCATAAAGGATAGGAACTCAGAAATTCATAAAATCAGAATTTGCCAGAGCCTATTCATTTAAGAAAAAGGTTTTCTTCCTTTCTTTTTTTTTTTTTTTAACAGATGTAGTGGTCCATCAATTGGTATCCACTATACAACTGCTTCAAACCCAATAATTCCTAAAAATTATGTGCGTTATATAAAGAAACCAATTTTCAGGTGTTGAACTATGTATATGTGAAGAAATAATGGACTTTCCTTAGCCAGACCATGGTGAACAAGACTGCTGATTAAAGACTCTGTCCCACGTGTGTAAGTATGATAGCTAATGTGAATTGTTTCTGCTTTGTAACATGGTTGCCTCTGGTAAAAATAACAATTCCATCTATGAACATTATGTGACTTATTTTCTTAGAGACTATTAAGATATTCACCTTTAAGGTGCTGAGATAGATAGATAGATAGATACATAGATACATAGATACATAGATACATAGATACATAGATACATAGATATGTAGATAGAGTCTGAACCAGGTAGTTTAGGTGGAGGAGAAGGAAAGAGACGGGTTGGAAAAGAAGCATATGACTGATCTGAGGAGGCAAGACCAAGAGGAAAAGGAAATGCTTAGTTATAATCAGGGTGCATTCATACATTTTATTAAACCGTATTTTTAAAAAAGATCTCCCAAATTGTCTTATTTGTCTGTAATTAATAATGATCCCAGTAGACGCAGTTTTCTTACCTGAGACAGTGCTCTCGTGTGTAATTCCCGTGAGGCAGCAGCCGTGTCTGTCTGCAGCATGAGATGGTCCTACCTACGGTCTGGGTAAGATTTGAATCAGAGGAAAACATAAGACACTCTTTAATAGTCTCCAACAGGAACAGGAAGCATCTGTATTTACCACAGCAGCCTGTGCCCCTCCCCAGGGTTGTTCGTTCGGCCACAAATCCAGGCAGGTTTTTTGCATCGGCCCTATCAGGATGACTTTGTTTTCACTCACAGAATCCCCATCACGCTGCCTCTGCTTAAGGGACTTAGTTTCGCCACTGTTTCCCTCAGTTCCTAATAGGCAGATAAAAACCTAGGCAGGATTTTCCAAAAGTGGAAGGTCCTGCAGTCCCAAACTTTAAGCTATTTTGCTCTATTTTTTGGTGCTCACTGTGCGATCTCATAGATACCCCAAGTTTCTCACTGGTGTTCAACCCTGGCACTCCCCAGTATTTCTCAATGCCTAGCAAGAATGATTTAATCAACCTGTATCCATTTACCTACCTATATTTATAACTAGATATTTCCATACATGCTCATTTATATAAATATACCCATACATTTGTATTTGAAAACACAGTAAAGAACTCAAGATAACTGACATCATTTCCCACAGCAAATTTTGTAACATTCCTTTCTTTTTCTACCTAAATTCTCTCCATCTTACGAATGCTCCAAAACATTTTTCTTGCCTCTCTTATTTTGCTGAAGTTCCATGTCTAATCCAAGTCATTTTCTCTCTCTTTAAAAGTATGCAACTTGTGAAGTAGAGGTGAAATTTGTAACTTAGCAGGCTTGTTCCAGAACACATACCCAAACCACAATTCTCTGATGTTTTCTAGTGACATAATTTTGTTTCTCTTGTTAGCCATAGCAGCTCAGTTTCTAAAACACAGAAGATACTCAGCACAAAGCTGTTGATTGGAGACAGACAGGAATACTCTTTCCTTGTTTCTGGGAGATGAATATGATGGTAGGAATGGAGATGGCCTTCCGGAAAGACACCACTCAACTTCCAAAAATGCCAAGGTTAAATAATTTCAGAGAGTAATGCCAATATAAAGAAGAAAAGAAGGGTGTTCTTGCTGGAAATACACTTCATAAACATCTTTGTTGTGGTTATTCTTCTTTTAATTTTTGATTATATTTGTCTACTTTTGCCTGGCTTTACTTAAGAAGATACAGTGAAAAAAATTGCATGCACTTATGGCATATAAAGTGCTGTGTTGATACATATATGCATCGTGAAATTATCATAATTAGTATAGCATTCTCTACACATATTTATTTTTGTCTGTAACAAGAAAATTTAAGAAAGAATCTATTGACATATATAGTAGATTCTTAAAGTGACCAAACTGTATAATACGTATGCAGAACTTATTCATCCTTATTTTTCCTTTTTAACTGAAACTTGATGCTCTCTGACAAATATCTCCATTCTCTCTTCCCCCAACCCTCTTTTTGGCCCTGAATAACCACCACCAGTTCACTCTGCTTCTGTAAGCTGAACTTATTTAGATTCCATATATGAAATCATGCTGTATTTTGTCTTTGGAGGCTGGTTTATTTCATTTACTATAATGCTCTCCATGTACGTCCATGTTGTCAAAAATAGCATTTCTTTCTTTCTAAATCTGAATGGTTTATTCCACCTTGTTTTTTGTTTGTTTGTTTGTTTGTTCAGCTCCAAATAAGCATCAGTCAGACAACTATCACTAAGCTCTCCTCCAGTGCTTTTTCTAGTAGTTTTATGTTTTCATTCTTATTTTGAAGTATTTAACCCATTTTGAGATGATTTTGTATATGAGTTGAGGTGAGGGTTTAATTTTATGCTTCTGGGTGAGTATACTGAGTTTTGCGAGCACCAGTTATGGAAGAGACTGTCCTTTCCGCATTTTGTTTCTGGGTTTTCTATTACACTGCCTTGCCTTACCTGTCTATGTTCATGCCAGTCTCATGGTGCTTTGCGTATGAATATATTGGACTAATTGTGCCCTCAACGACTCCACACAAATTTGAAGACTGTTTTTTTGTTTGTTTGTTTGTTTGTTTTTGTGAAAAGTTTCTTTGGAAGATTGACAAGAATTACAGTGAATATGTAGATTTGCTATAGGTAGAATGAATCCTCTAATATTAATTCTTCCATGCATTGATACGAGATATTATTTCATTGATTATTCCTCTTTCCTCAATTTCTTCTATGAATGTTTTATAGTTTTTAACCATCAGATCTTTTACTTGTTATCTTTACATTTGTTAAAGTTTTTTTTTTTGATGCTAGATAAATAGGATTTTTTAAATTTTACATTTCATTGCTAGTGTATATAAATGCTAGCGGAACCTAATGCCTAGAATATTTGGAATATAATGTCCCTTTTCCCTTGTTTTCAAATATTGGTTCATGATTCTTGGAGTCGCACAGTTTCAAATAATATGTGCAAAAGTGGGCTATTTCTTTAAAGAAGAAAATTTAATTCTGTTGAAATTCCTATAATTTTCCATTTACTTATATTATTAATGACCTCTTTTATGGTGAGGCAGGAGTAAGAGTTTGCTGTATTTAAACCCAACTAAGAGGGTAGTTAAGTAGCACATTCACAGGGCCACTACTGGGGTAAGAGACAAGAAACTGAGAAATTGTTTAGATGTAGAATTCTTTTTTTTTTTTTTTTTCAATATGAGGGATTGAATCCAGGGTTTGGCACTGAGTTATAGCTTCAGCATTTATTTACATTTTCATTTTTTAGATAAGATGTGGCTGTCTCTAAGTTGCCCAAGCTGTGCTCTAACTTGGAATTCTTCTGCCTCAGCCTCTCAGAATGCTGGGATTACAAAAACATATGCCACTATGCCTGGCTGGACAGATTGTTCTTGAAAGTAATGATACGAGAAATAAAAAATGTTGATCATGTAGGCCTGGGAAGACTCAACTTGATAAATCATTTGATAAGAATGGCTAACATAGTACTACAATGATTTATTTAAAATCAAAGATATGTTTCATTTTAAAATGTGAAAAATAATCTGCAGGCTAAATAAAATAAAATAAATAAATAAATAAATAAACAAATCCACAAACCAAGCAGCAAAGCGACTCTGAATGTGGATGATATTTTTCTACTGATACACAGAAATGTTTCCTTGCAAGTCCTGTTACCCAGCTGCAGCCTCTCGGAAAACAGTAGCTTGAGAACACTCCACTGAAAGCCAACTGCCAACATGGACAGCAATGAGCTGTACAACAACCACAAGACGAAGCGCGTTTTCAAAAGCAGAGGATAATTACTTTTCCCTTCACAAGCCCTGCAATGGTACTGCTGAAATGCCAGGACTTTTTAAGTGGAAAGCAAATTAATCTCTATTAATCCTTGTCACTGTGACTCATGACGTCTGGCTCGGAATGTCTGATGCGCGCCACTCTTTCCTCTTCCTCTGGCAATCACAAGTGTGAAAACAAACCTTCCCATTTAAAAGGAATGCTGAGCTTTGAAAAAAAAAAAAACTAGATAATATCATCTGAGCTGAAAGGAAAAAGGTACTTTAAAGAGAAAAAATATACACTATGTCGGAGTTACAGACACACTCTTTTTACATTCATATGTCAGGAATGTGAAAATAGGCAGGGGGTGAGGAGGCAGGCGGCCAGATATGCACAGAGAATCAGAAAAAAAAAATCGCGTGTGTTTTTCCGAATCCCTCTTCAGAGCTTAATTAATACCTTTCAAATTACTTCCTTGAATGATCTGTATACAATACCAATAGAAGTTGCCATTAGGTGCTAATTAGTGAGAAGGGTCAAGTTGTTAATAAATAAATAAATGCAAACACAAACACGCAGGACTCATAAAGCATCCTCTCAATAAGAAGTCCTCCTTATTTTAGTATTTTTCTTGGGCAATATGATTAGTCAGGATCACACCTGTGAATATTTTTCTACCCACGGAAGACACACCCAGTTATTAGTGCATCAGTGCCACCAAACACCACCGTGTTTTACTTATTCTACCCTAAAATTGGCTCCCGGTCTGACCTCAGAACCTCAGAGGCTGGTGCGTTGGCATCTCAGCACACACAGTGTGTCCGGCTTCTCTATTCCTTCTGATCCTGTCCAGATTCCAAAGTTGGGATCTCTAGGGACGGATCAGTTATTTTTAATTTCTTTCTAATGGATGCCTGATTACTTTCTGATTTATATGTTAATCTGGGTATAAAAAGTCTTCAGCATTACATTATTTTGGAGGTTGAGAATTGTGCTTTCCTACTAGGAACAATAACTTGATGTTGCACATTACTGACATGAATTCCCTAAACCTGCACCACACAGCGCTCTTTCACAACGGTGCTCGGAGTCTGGCTGGCAGGGCATCCGCCCCTAATACTGCTCACGGTTCTCAGGCTGATGTCTGCAGCCTTGCTACTTGAGGGACTCTGGCTGGGTGTGGCGGCCCAGCCTGGGTTTAATTCTTGCCACAAATTTTATACATATATATATCGTCACCCTTGGTGGCTTTTGGTGTATTTATTTAGTTATTTATTTATTTTTGTCAGTACCAGGGATTGAATTCACAACCTTGCGCCTGCCAGGCAGGTGCTTAAGCCACTGAGCCACACTCCCGGCCCTATGTTTTTCGACGCAGGATCGCACTATGTAGTTCAGACCAGCCGTAGCTCACGTCGCAGTCCAAACCCACCTTGAACTCACAACGCTCCACCTACCTCAGCCTCCCCAGTGCAGGGATTAAAGGCGTGCACCACCACGCCCGGCTTGGTGTTACTATTTTTTCATACGCACTTGAGTCTCCATCAGTTCAGCTTACTTAGGAGAGTGACTGTTACATAAAAACCAAGCAGACGTCACGGTGCTTTCTAGGGTGCATATGTGTTAGAAAAGAAAGCTTCCCCGCACCGTGCTCCCTGTGGGGATCTCTATAGCCAGAGAACCAGCACCCTGGGGTGTCACCATCTGCTGATTTTTGTCCTTCGGGAAGCTGATTCCATAGCTGAAGACTCTTGGCCTTATCAGCACTTGGGGAGCCTTCGGAGTTGCTTGGAAGCCCTTGCTCTGGATGGAGACCAGAGCACCGCGCTCATCTGCTGACTATGCAGTTTCCGGGCTAAGTCTGAAAGAGAGAAGTGAGAGCCGAGGAGACCCCCGGGGCGAGAAGAAGCGCGGGCACACCTAGGACCAAGCACAGCCTCCGAGCAGCGCCTGGATCAGCAACTTCCTCGAGGACAGAGGCTAAGCGTAGGGAAGCTTAGCAAGGACATCGGTGTTGCTTCCTTATTTTTCTGGGTTTTCCGGAAAGCAGATCCTGAAGTAAAGCCATAGGCTTGGTCATTTGTTCAGGAAAGACTCCCAGGGAGCAGGAGAGGAGTAAAATCCAGAGAAGCTGAACCACCCCTCCAAGCTATTCAGTTGATCCTGTCTCCATTGCCAGACAGGGCTGCCGGGTGCCCCAGCTCCCCGGCGCGTGTAGGCTCCTGCCCTGGGCAGTGGGTCACACAGCTGCCTTCATCCTCCGTGCTCTTCAGAGCGATCTCTGCCACCTGTGTACCCTTTGTCCTGGCATAGTTCTGCACATTTTAAAGCAAACAATAAGAAAGTGTTCAAAGTCTATATCAGATTTCAGCAATAAGCTCTGTTGGGAGGTGCGAATTGAGAAAAACATTTTTGGGTCAGCCGTGAAAGTGTTACATGAACATATGTTTCCAAGGAGTTGTGGAAATTTGGCATAGGGTGTGGGAAATTCTTCAGAGTAAGCAAATATGTATATTAGCATTTAGGTAAAAATTCATCATATCAGTTTGGCTCACTGACACATAATATGATGAATATTTCCAAATAAATATTTTTATGTTTCCTTATTATCATTTGGTGTTAGTCTGTCTTTTATCTGTATTGTTCTTCAGTTATGGATCCCTGATCTTAGGAGGATCTGTGTACTTTCTATCTTCAAACAGCAAGCAAGTAATTAAAAGATAGCATACTTCCTGAGCTAGCACCATGACAGCAGACTCAGCAATGTGTGTTTGGATCCAGCAGGTGCACGGATGTGGGGAAGTTATGTAGAACAGATACCCAGGTCATAGGGAGCCAGCAAATGTTGGAGGGATGGGTGTGAGCTGAAGCCTTGTTTTCTGAAGCTCAAGGAAATGCAGATAAGAGATAGGAGCTGGAGGGTGAAGAGAGGCCATGAGGCAGGTTTCTGGGTTTCACTAGTGCTTCAAGACGAGCCATTTCCATGCTGAGGGGGCCAGACTGGGCTTGTGTATGTAAGGATCTGTCCAGCTGTGCTGCATGCCAAAGTTATGTGGGTTCTGAGGCAAAATATCCACAGGAGAGCAGACCCTTGTGTGTGAGGAGGTAGAGTCCCAAGGACATCAATGCTCAGTCTCAGGGTCAGGAGCTCACTGAGGCCCGAACAGAAGGAGAAGGGAGCAAGGCTTAGGTCAGGCAATCATGAGGGTCTCAGAGTCAGCCACACATCTCCAGAAACTGCTGGCCTTCCAAAACCCTGGGGGTCAGCAAGGAATTTCAGTCCACATAGTGGGGGGTTCTGATACTATCACTGGGGGGTCAGGGTGGAAGGGCGGCTATGGTGGTTGTCACTGGAAAATCTAGATGAAAGGGAGGCTGTTATGGTTTGAGTCTGGATGACCCCCAAAGCCTCATGCAGTCGTGGAGGTGGGCTTCTGCAGTTTGTGAATGACTGGTCCAATGCTGGGATTATGAGTGTGAGTGCTACACACAAGTGGGCATGGCCTACATACAATACAAAGAACAGAAAGAGGCTTCTCTGCTGGCCACCATGAATGGCTGCACCTTAGCCACAGGCCTCTGCTTTGGAGACAGCTGAGTATGGACTGAAACCTCTATGAATTGTAACCTAAACAAACCTTCCCTTCCCTAATTTTGGGTGTCAGGTATTTTGTCTCAACAATGAGGGAAAAGTAACCAAGACAGTGGCTATGGTGGCTCTCAGTGGATTCTAGAGGGAACAGGGGTATGATGGTTATTGCTGGAGGATGTGGAATGGGGGCTATGGTGGTTATCATTGGAAGAGAGCGGGAGCTCTGTTCCTGACTCAAAGCGGACATGGCTGGGGTGGAGCTGGACTTGCTGTGTCTCCCTGGTGGTTGTGTCAGATGTGATATGTGCTCAGTACTGGTTTCATGAAATGCAGCAATGTGAACTTGGAAGCCATTAAGCTCTAAGGAGTTTGAGCCAACAAACAGAGGACCTCTATGGTGCCACACAAGCACCCTTTCTCTCTACCACCTGGCTTCTTTATTTCCCTTCACTGAGGGCTTCAAACCACCCATCTCTCCCTTTTTTCCCAAGTGTATCCTTTCCTCTCTCTTAAGGGCTTTCATCTTCTGAAACCGTCTGCATCGCTATGTATCTGATGGGTGACGCCAAGGGGAGCATTTCTAGTTGCTCATACTGCATCCTTACTGTGACTTCTTGAGTTTCCCTGTAAATAGGTCAGCTCATGTCCCTCCTGCCTCTGTCAGACTCAGCTACCACGATCACTGCCTGAGAGCCGCCCAGTTTGCAGCTCCATGACTTGAGGAACATCACGTGTACCTGCATAAGTGAGCCTCCTTCTGTCACGTCTACAGGGATATGGAGCAGCCACCTCAGATTTGGCATTTTCAACAAGCAGACTCACAGTTTGGACCTCTAACTTGGTTTTTATTTCTCAAAGAGCAATCCCTGTTACCTTTCCAAGCTCTAATTCTTTCCAGGCATTTCCTTCCCATCCCAAACTAGCACACAGAGCTAGTTTGACTTGATCCTTCACAAATTTTTCATTTCTACTCAGTACTCCATATTCTCACTGCTACTGCCTGATTAATGGAGATAATGTTCATTTTAATATTTCATTCAAAAGTTTTCATCGCACTAGAAAACTGAATATTCATTAACTTTATGGCTATATCTAGGTACACTGAGTTAATATACTGTGATTTACCACTAATAATGCAAACAGCTAGTTCCACTGTTTCCAAATCTTGGCAAATAAAGGTGATCTAATAAACATCTCTGCACATAAAGCTTTTCTTCTGATATTTTCTTAAAATAGATACCTGACAGAATGATCAGGGAGGAATGTACAACATTTTAAAAAGTTCAGATGCTTATTGACAACATTGCTCCAAACTGTACACCAACAAATAAGAAGATCAATTCCATGTGCTGGAAGTAACAGTCCTCCATTCAGTCTTTGTTAAATCATCAGGCCTCAGATTATTATATTGTTGATTAATGTGTGATTTTATAAAATCTGATTTAGGAATGCTTTCTTTGGACAGCCACACTTATATATTTATGAATGTGTATGCATGTTTCTTTTTTTTTTTTTTTTTTTTTTGCGGCACCGGGGATCAAACTCACAGCCTCGCACCTGCCAGACAGGCGCTTAAGCTACTGAGCCAAACTCCCGGCCCTGGTTTTTTTGAGGCAGGGTTGCACTATGTAGCTCAGGCCGGCCTTGCGCCCACATTGTGGCCCAAGCCGGCCTCGAACCCACAACGCTCCGCCTACCTCAGCCTCCCGCGTGCCAGGATTAAGTATGCATGTTTCTAATTATGGTTGGATAGGTATGTCTACATATTGTCTAGTAGATAACTATTTTATAGCTTTAACCTGTAAATATGAATTTAGCAGTACATCGTGTCTTGGTTACTTTTCACTTGTTACCGAGACAAAATACCTGACACCCAAAATTAGGGAAAGAAAGGTTTATTTCTTACAGTTTCTCAGGAGTTTCAGTTCATACTCACTTGGCTCCAAGGCAACATGGCATGGCGGGGCTGCCATTCATGGTGGCTGCCAAATAGCAAGACATGCTAGTGAGAGAGAAAGGGCGGAAACGCAGAAGCGAGCAAGAGGAAGACTCACCTCCTTCACACTGTATCTCAGCTCCACCCCTGGGTGGGTGCAGCACTCGCATCAGCAATCCCAGCTCTAGACATCAAATCAAACACAAGTGCCAGACTCAGCCCCATCAGAAGTATATGAGGACTTGGGAGTACGTAGTATCACCCAATACACATCTATATTTTAATATCTCTATATAGATGGTTATCTATTCACAGAAGTAGACATATCATCAGGTATTGAGTCACAGATATGAATTTAAATACAAAAATATGCCAGTTCCTTGGAAAGAGGTGAGGCCCTGAAGATGCAGAAGCAGAGAAATAGTCTCCAAATCACCATGCATGGAACCAATTCAAAATAACATTGCTACACAGTTTCATCGTTAGCTTCCCTAAAACTTCAGAGCTTAGGGTATGTGGATTTAAGGATCAAAATAAAACCCAGTAGTGATTCTTTTTCAAATCTTTTTCTTTCTTACTTTGTAGAATTTTTCACAATTTTATTGAGGTTGAGGTCCACCCCCAGGAGAAAAGATGTGTCCACAGGGCTTCAATTTAACTGCCAGAAAGCCCTAAAGATTTGCATCTAAACTACAATTTCCCTTTTACTTGAAATTTAGTTCCACAAATTAATTCAAATAAATGCAAAGTCATCAAATGTGGTTTCTCCATTCTGAATTCAGTATTTAACACTTGTGGGGTAGGACTCTGTGTGGGACCTTTTTATTTGCACTTACTGTATTGCAAATGTTGATGTATTATTTAGATTTTCATGAAACTCAAGGTATTAAAATCACTGGACCTCCCAAAGAACAAGAATAGACCCTTAATTTCACATTTTCTTCCCAGTGATGGATTTATTCTTCTGGATCTTTAAACTTTGAAGTATGTGGTCAGCCTGGTGGGCACCACTCAATCTCAAAATCATGTCCAGTGGCCGAGCCATCGATCCAGCTGAAATGAAAAACTGCAGCCTGGATGAAGACTAATTGCTCGTAAACTTGTCAAGATTTTCAGAATGTTTTTCACAGCGCAACACAAAGCTACAAAGAATATCAAAGAGTTCTGTAGGACTGTGTGCACAAACCAAGCAGAGTAACTTAGCTGATTGTTCTTTGGCTGAGATTAGAAAATGGCAGAGCCTACAAGAACTACATCCTTCTAACATGAAACATGCACAGTTGGCCACAAAATCACTAGAAAGTGAAGATTAGAGCAGATAATTTAAATAGTCTTTCTATTTCTTAGCTTGTTATATTAAAATATTGTGGTGTTTGGACTTAAATTTTCACAGACGTTGCATATAATTATTTAATATATAGTAATTTTTCAATTAGTTAATTCACCACTTCACTCTGACCTACTGTTTGACCTGAAGCAGTTACATATTAGTTTAACCCAAACACACAAACTTAAGTAGCTTTGTTCAAAAAAATCCATTCTAACAAACATTTCTTCATATCTTTTAAGTGGTATTTTTTCAGATATTTTATGTTTAACTTCATAAAATATTAAGTGAAAAACTTCCATGAAAAATGTGAAGAGTTGCAATGTTTAATAAAAATATTGCTTCATATAATTTAAAATTATTTCCTATCTTTCTGTGTGTCTTTACCAAGGTGCAGATATGAAATATGTAGAATATAACCTGAAAAACCACAGAGAAAAATATACATAGCTATCTTTTCTCATGACCACTTTTCTCAGAATTAGAAGAAATTGGCATTGTTTTTCTCTCTCATCACATAACTCTTCATTTCTTCTTTCCTACCTCAAACTTCTTTCAGATGAGAAGGGGGAAATTCAAAATTTAAAGGACAAATACTATCAAAATAAAATTTACTGTAGTTTTTAGATTATTGAAGTTTTGCGAGAAAGAGAGGAGGCAAAAGTAATAGCCAAAAATCTTCTAAACAGTATTCCAACATTCACCCACTTTTATAGAATTAACAGTAAATTCAAAATCTCACTATTCTTCCTCATGGACTTAGGTTTAACAATTTGAGACTTGAAATGTGTTTTCCACCCATGCCCATTTGCATGTTTTTATGAATTTAATGTAAGAAAGTCAATAAGAAAATTTATTTTATACCTCGCTTTATGATGTTGTGTAAATGATGGAAAAAATAGAGTGAAATTACGCCTGGAGAGTTTATTTCCACTTACTCCTTGCACATCAACTTTGTAAAAAGTTCTATTTGGAATGTGATTATGACTTTATTCCCATTAATTTGCAATCTAAAATAGAATCAATACAACCATCACCCTTAAGAACCAACATCTTAGTTACTATTCTATTGTTGAGACACAATACCTGATGCCCAAAATTAGGGAAGGAAAGGTTTATTTCTTATAGTTCTTGGAGTTTTCAGTCCATACTCAGTTGACTGCAAGGCAGGGTGGTGTGACTGAAGGCCAGCTGCTCATGGCAGCCACAAACAGCAAAGTGCCAACTGGGCGAGAGAAAGAGACACATGACTTCTTCCCTGCCCTTACCCTGTATGTTGGCTCCACCCCTGGGTGGGTGCAGCACTCAAACCACCAATCCCAATGCCAGACAACAAACCAGTCAGGAATGCCAGACTCAGCTGTGTCCATGATTACATGAGACTTGGGGAGTGGGGATCCAGACACGACTACAACAACCACTAATGAATAATAAGGTTCCTCTGCCCAGGGGCCTTTGGTTTACAGGGTATAGAGGAAGGGAATCCCAGACATAGTGGAAGAAATCATTCAGAAACAAGTGCTGGCATGAAGTTAGGTACAAAGAAATACAGAAAAAAATGCAGGATATTTTAATATAGCAGGGTTTACAAAGGAGGCTATTTAGGCAGATGAAATGTAGACTGTGTCTTCAAGGATTTATTCATTTGCTGACACACTCTTGTGTTTGTCTTTGTTTTTTTCCAAAGAAAAGTATGATGATAAATATAATTGATCAGAAAGTTGTTGCAGAGGGTCACACTTGCAGTAAGTATTCTACACTCTTTTGGAAGTTTCAGTCACATAATTCAAAATGATCACTATTAGAAATACATAAATACGTGTGACTTACATCAAACTATAGAGGGGAGCCAGATATGGTGGTGCATGCATGTCAGTCCCAGCACCCTACGAGGCAGAGGTAGGAGGTGTAAAGTGAGAAGCTGTGTTTAAATAAATAAATAAATAAATAAATAAAGTAAAATAAATAAAGACTGAAGATGTAGCTCAATGTGAGAGTCCCGGGCACCATGCACAGTGCTTAAACAAAAAAGAAAAAGAAAAAATACATATCGACAGAGACCTTTGTGTAAGGACCATAGTGATTCATTCTTTTGCTAAGTAACTTTTCTTATCACAGATCAGATGACTAAAATTCCTCTGTGTGGTGATGGTTTCGCTTTTGCTTGTTTATTGTCGCTGCCTGTACCACTCTTGGTTCCCTTGAAGAAAAGGAATCAGATTACGCGACCATATTCAGTGCTGCTGGCATGGACAGGGGAGCCCAAACCAGCACCTTCATCTCTGATTCCTTTCCCTGCTCCTTACGTTGAAGACTATAAATGTAACTGCTGGCTCTGGGGTGCACAGATCCTGTCCTTGTGAAGTCATCAATCCTCTGAACAGCTTTAAGATCACCATCATTATCTTCATCGTCCTTGCCATCAGCCAATCACTCTTACATGCGATGCTTTGGGAACCAAGAAAATGGTGGGGATTAAGAAGGAATCAGGCAAGAAAAAGTTACTATTTTGAAAAGGGCAAAGTCAACTGAATCTTTTAGTTCCAAAAGAAACTAGTCACGAAAGAATAAGAAAGAACTACATAGCTTTTATTTCTTTTTTCAAATAAAGTTGTATTTGAAAGTTTCATTCAAAATACGCTTTTCTTTTTGACTTTTCTTCCACTGTATCTGAAATTGTCACAAATTTTTCATTTCATTAGTCAAATCATTTTTGTGTATTGCTACAATATTGTTGAGCAAAGATGGTCAAAAATTTTGTGAGTATATTTGCTGCAAGTTTTTTCGTGAGTATATTTGATGCCATACTATGGCTAGGATTTAAGATCAGTAAAGAATATGGTAGAAAGTAACAATTCTGTTTGTTTTGAAAATGATCCCTCTTCCTGGTTTTTAACCTTGCAAAGACCCAATATTAAATGTAGGCAATGGAATCCTATCTTTCCTAAGAGATTTCAGGGAGAGTTTTGTTTGAGGAGAAAGAACCTTGAAGTCAGTGCCAGGAGCCGTATTTCAAATCCTCAAATCCTTCTCTTACTAACTGTAGGATCTTAAACCAATCGCAGATTTTCTTTGAAGCTCTTTCTCTTTGATTGAAATTGAGATGATAAAACCATTTGTTTTTGATTGACATAAAATTGAATTAATTGACATAAACTATTTTATGGACTGCTCTCTCATCTACAAATCCAAGATAATACTCTTCATTAAAATCCAATGTTGGAATTTAAACAGATTGGGAAAACAAACAAACAAACAAACAAACAACAACAAAAGCAAGAATGCTCCTTGGTTGGTCCCTTGACTGGGAGTCTACATTTCCTAGCAAATGGGATTTTTCTTTTCTTCAGTTCTGAAAACGACTCATGCAGGCTGGTTATGATTATGTGTATGTCAGAAGCCACTCTCAGTCCCTTGCTCTAATGCTTGTGTGAATGTGTGTGTTCTTTAGTAGCTTTCATTATTTAAAAACTGTCTCTGTTCGGTATTAATTGCATTTCAGCATCCATCCTGCAGCCCGCTTTCTTCCTTCGGCCCAGGGAGGGTCCCACAGTGGAAACCTCGCGTGGTAAGCAGGCTGGGGGCTGACAGAGCTGCGGGCTGCCCCCCTCCTCCGCAGAACCTCACCTGCCACCTTCACAGGACCCCTGCAATCATCGTGTCTGCGGACTTTTCTTCTCTCCATCAGCTTTGACAAGAAGATGGACCCTCTGCTCCAGGGGACGTGTCATTGTTCCTGAAGCACCAGCCCAATGGGAACCTCGATGTTAATTGTGAAAAAGCGGCATGGGGTAAGGAGCGTTGATGAACTGAAATTACTGTTGTGCCATGATGTGAAGGGCCTTTCATTTTGCCATCTGGGTCTAATTGACAGAGAATGACTAAGAATTGTAGCTTGGAGAATCGGTGATCTTTGCATATGGACAATTAACTAGCAAAAGAACAAGCCAGTTTGGAAAATTGCGGGTATCTCTGCACACAGGCCGGGCCTGTGCCTGTGCAGTCATTCTTCCGTCCAGAAGACACGCTGCGTGTGCCGAGCGGGTGTTCGCACTGTGGTCAGGCTCGTGTTGAACACTCAGACCTAAATAGCGATTGCAGCGTCCCTGGGAACCCGCAGCCCTCCTCCTGGGGCGCTGGGTTCCCTGAGCCTTCCCCTGGACCTCTGTCACAGCGAGGCTTCTCTTTCAGGTCTTGGGAAGGAGTGAAAGGTCTCAAACACGCGACTCCAGAGCGTCTCATTTCTGATAGGACATCAGAAAACTGATCCCACCTGCTTAGATTTTACGTAAAAAAAAGTTGATTCTGGCTTTATTTGCAAAATAATTTTTATTTCCACAAACGCATGAAAGAAAGCTGCATTAAATAAAAACACATTAAAAAAATAATTTGAAGGGAAAGGGGTCAAGAGGTAGAGGGATGAGGAAGTGAGCAGAGAGGAAGTGGATGAAAGAATTAAGCTGTGGTCCATCCATGTACCCAGTCCCCACGTAGAGTGCCCTCGTGATGTACTATAAACATGTACTAATAATAAAACGGTTCAAAACCATGATTGTGAAGAATAGGTAAAAAGAGTTAACTTACTTTCATATTACATTTTATTTACCAATTGTTATCTTTTAACTGATTTTTTTCCCCAAAATCAGGTAGCTTGAACAAATGCACATGTGAGCAATAATTTACAGTTACTGCAAAAAAATTATTTTCAATATAGAATTGTTTCATTGTGGCACCAATGAACGCACTTGTGTTTCTTAATACCTTATATAAAGGTGAATTAAAAAAGAAAGAGAAAACTTGTGGTTTTGACTGTGGCATTACAAAATAACTTTTGAGGTTTATATTCTTTTCACAGTCATTATACTTGAAAGTCACATGTGGAAAAGTATTAAGCTGATAGATTTTGTCTTACATTTGAAATTCTATGCCCTGAGTATCACTGTTTTAGATCTAATAGGGACCTTGGAAAATACCTTAGTGGGAAGGATACCTTTGGCCCAGATGTGTGGCAGTCTCCCACTTGGTTTCACAGCTGTTTCTGGAGTTGGCTATCTGGAACTTTGTAGAACACCCTGTCCTGGTTCAGGAGAATGAAAACCACACTCCTTTCATTTGTTCATCTGTTGATGGCCTTATGAAGAAGGATAAATGAAAGTCATTGTAGGGAAATGGGTGCACCTTGAGACTGTCATGGTAAGTGAAACAAATCAGACACACAACCTTACATAGCATACGATTTCTCTCATATGAGAAACACAAGATGAAAGATAGATACTAGGAAACAGGGAGATAGATTGTTTTGCAAAAATTAAAAGGACCAAAAAATTTAGGGAGGGGGAGACGAAAAGAAGGGGATGAAAAAAATATTAAGATGTGTTATGCATGTGTTCTGATTCTGTGTAAGGAATGTAATGATTATGTACTGCAAAACAGTATTGTACTAATAAAAATAAAACACACACACAACCCCAACCATTACTCCCAGCTCCATGTGCAAAGTCAAGAGAACTGTATGTACCACTGTAGAATAAGCATATTAAAAGCTCAGTTTGTAACTTTTACATGACTTTAAGGGCTATTGAAAGAATTAGGTAGTTTTGAGCACTGCAGATTTTAATGAGATGAGGAAAACATGAGAACAAATTCTTAGGAGGAAATATATCTATGTTTCATATTTATCTATATTTGGAAAAGAGGAAGAGAGCAGATAACAGTTTTTAATAATTGCTTAGGAGGAATCACAGGATATGAATGAACACGTTTCCATTTGGCAAGTGTCCCGAGAGCTAAATGTAATGTTCACTCCTTATTCACCTCTTTTGGCATCTCAGAAACACTTTATATATGTCAGAAAATAAATATTTCTGTGATCTGTGCTATAAGCTGGGGTTTTCACTCAGCTCTTGTGATAGATTGGCAGTGATTTTCAGAAGCAAAGAAAAGTTTCAAGGGAAATATGCAATACACTTTTGCCTGTGCCTGGCCACAATAATAATTTACATGGACTGAAAATTATTTCCAAAATAACAGAAAGCCATTTTAATATTTTCAGGTTGCCTAAAAACTATGCCCAAACTTATTTCCTTTTTATCACTGCAGTAAATGCCAATCAATCTTCTGCAGCACTATTGATACCCTACATTGAAATGCAAGAAGTAGATGAATTCTTTTCCCTGGTCAGGCCAGACACTAGGATCAAAATGAACATGCCAACATTTTTATCTTAATCATAAGAATTTACTTAGAATAATGAATGGGTTGGGAAGAAGACATACTGGGCTGACTGTGGTCTATGCTTCCAGGCCATTCAGAGACCGTCAGAGTGAGGACAATGCAGGGACCCATGCCCTGAGGGCTGCTGCTCCAGCCCTGTTTTATTATGTTAAAAAGTGTCCTTCTCGAATCAAATGCCTCTCCCCATGTGTCTCCGTACACTGCCATTAGCCGGTAATGAGACATTCCATATGCTGATATCAGGCTTCTATTTCTCCCCATGCCTGCCAAAACATCCTCTTTTAATAACACCTTAAACCAGGTCTTTCCTGTGCTTCCTCTTGTATAAATGTATTCTTGTCCCTGTGCTTTATTAGCATCACCAGTGCTGTCTCCTAGGTAAAAGATTAATTACTTGGCTGTGACTCACAGCAACTAAATTACAGAGGGAATAGATCAGAAAATCGGTTATTCTTATGTCAGAGCTAACCTTCTTTAGAATAGAAATAAAAAAATGAACTTCAATATACTACCATGTCTACATGTTAGCACAAAACACCTCAAATCTTTTTTAGCAGTGGATAGGTAGGCAAACTGCATCAGTAGGCCAGTAACCAGTGCCTACTTAGGGCTGATGAATGGGTCCTGATTTCATCGTGTGTGTGTCTTTGTTGCTCATTAATTAATTTTGGGTTAGCTATCTTTCTCTGAAGCCTCAATAATGGCTAGGTGCTAGGGGAGAATCAAAACTGCGTTTCTAATTAAAGTCATAACTGTGATTTGCAGTCTTTGAAGCTTGTTTATCTTCTCCAAAGTCTTTTTCCTGAGATAGTGTTTTATTTCTTAGCTTTTTAAAAGAAATTCAGAACTCTTGAATACCATCGTATGATAAAGAGTTGTCAAAAATTAAAAAGAAATATGAAACACTAGGGCATTGCATTTTTTGTCTATTACCAGATAATGATTTGGACTTCACTGAGTAAATCTTCTGAAAATCAAGAAAACAAAAAATAAAAATGGAGAGATCATGAGAACTATTTCAGTTCACACAGTTTGTGAAGGAAGCTATGACAAACAGTTCGATGAATGCTACCTCAAACAGGAGTGCAGGTGCTTAGTGTGAGACTATTTGGCAAAAAGAATTGGAGCCAGGTTACCTTATGGACAAGGCTGACTTCTCAGCACACGTACCAGGTAACTCTTATACCGACATACTTCTCTTCTTAAATAATAACTGACAGCAAGGACACACACACACACACACAAACACATACACACTTACTTTTTTAGGCAAAGGTGATCTGTCTTCTAGACAAAAACAAAATTTCCACAAAGAGGGGAACTTTCTTGTGTCTGCCACTATACCTCTAAGACCAAAATAAATTGCAATCAAAGAGAATTGTCAATAAAAACATTTTGAGAACAGTTAAGCAATATATTGTGCAATTGTGTTATTCCAGGGTATCACAAGAGGAATAATGCCTTGCCTGTTATTTTTCTGTTCTTTGTTTTTGACAGTCACTGCCATTGAATAGTTTGATGTGCTTTGGTTTGCAGCTGTGCTTCCTTTAAATGCTAAGAGAAGCATAAAAGACGGGTGGGAAAATCCTCCCTTGGGAGATCAGAGTACAGGACACAGTGTGGCATGGATGCCGTGATCACTGATGGGAATAAAAAGATGGCGATTTTATCATTATGGAGTTAATAATTATTTTTATCAAATGTTTGAGTCCTGCTTTTCTTCCTGTGCATCAGTACCAAAATAATTGCCTTGTGTTAAATTTGAGTCAAAATTTGGTGAGGAATCTACAATAAGCACAGGGCTTTGAAAATAGTTTAAATTGTATTTTATTCATTTCAATAAAATACTTCTTTAAGTGCAGAAAGCTACATTGTCTCTGAGTTTTTGGACAAATTCTCAACTAATTTAGACTAAGTCAAGTGATCAGTTACTAAATTCATATATGCAATATCCACTTCAGTCAAAAGCAGAAATGGATGCAAAAAGAGTAGTTCTAAATGTTCAGCTAAGGTGGCATCAACTCTCATAAACGTGGTTTAAACAGAAGTAATTTTGTCCTAAAGAAAATATTCTTAACCATGAGCAAGAGAAAATGTTATAATAGATGTTTAAAAGCCATAAGAAATAAGCAAAAGATTTTCAGTCTTTTTAGTAAACATGAGAATAAAAATTAAGAACATTAAGAGTTACTACTTCACATGCAATAGAAAGTAAAAAAATCAGTGTGATAATGGCCAATGCTGGCAAGCATGTGGGTCAGTGAGTGGCTCAGCTGTTGTTGGTGAGTGCGGAACGCTGCATAGAGACTTTGTATCATCGCACACCTTACCTTCCCCATCCTTTTGATTATAACTGTGCTTCTCATTGTGTGTAATCAAGTATATAATTACTCTCATCTTTAATTATATATATTTTACTGTCAGGTTCAAGGTTTTGCTTTCCAATAAAGATATTGGTAAATACTTGGTCAATAGAATCTTCTGTATTGAATGATTTTCCTCACTTCTAGTGTTCCATGAATCCCAAAGTTAGAATTCAATAGAAAACACAGAGAAAAAATGATTCAGAAAACAACTAAACTTCAGAAAAGATCAAGATGTGAGATGTAAATATTCCACTTCTCCGTGATGAATGTATTTATTATGCACTGCAAACATGTACAGTACTAGTAAAATAAAATCTAATAAAGAAAATAATTAAACTTGATCTTTGGAAAATATAACCATTTTATGGAAATACAACAACTTAGCAGTTTCTAAAGCACCAGCTTAAAATAAAAGTTCTTTGCTTATATAACACTTCACACTAAATTTATTATATTCATTTATTACTAAATTGAAATAAACTAAGTACTCTGTTTTGAAATGACTGAAATTAATTGATATCATGAAAGAACATCTCCAAGGTCAACTCATTCTAACCCATCTCTACAAAGAGTAACTCAAAGTTTCATTATCTTTTGGGAAACCTGGGAATCTGCTGCCCTTATAATTATATATTTCAATGAAACATAGGTCATCATGAATTATTGCCCTTTGAAATCAACACTGACTTCAAAGATAACTTTTTTCTTATATTTCCCAGATAGAAGCTCAATAAGTGCCATTCTTCTTACCACATAATCACAGAAAATATAGTGAAAAGATGAGCAACAACAAAAAACAAATGGAAAATGAAAATGCAGTAGATTTGTAATTAATGTTAATTAAATGCATTACAATTCATTAATTTTCTTTTTCTGAACTAGTCTCTCTATCACCATTAATAATATACTTTATTTAAAAAACTATATTTCATGTTGCTTACATGTTCCCACTTCCCCCAACACATGTAAATATTATGCACTACACACATGTATTTGTCAAATACAATAAGATAAAATAGGCTCAAAAATCCAATCATTCAAATTAAATCAACTTGAAAAATGTATATACTTTTAAAAATATATGCAATCAATTTGAATGAATGGATAAACAGATGGATGGATGGGTGGAGGAATTAATGAAGGCTATGTGAGTCCCAGAACTCATAGGCTGATGGCAGTCAGATCAAAGGATAAATATATTGGAAGAGCAAAATAACTGTATATAATAAGATGTAGGGAGATCTTTTTCAAATGGGTAGGGGAATAAGAAATGGAGGGAGAGGGAAGAAAGCAAGGAAAAAGGGATAAAAATAGAATCAAAGAGAAATGGAAATAGGGATTTTGCAGTGGGGAAGGGAACAAATGTCCCACTCAGGGAGGGAGAAGAAAAGTGGAGGGGGAAAGTACTAAGATATGTTACGCACATGTGCAAACTGCCCACCCACAAGGAATGTGATCATTATGTACTGTGAAAATGTATGAAAAAAAGAAGAAAAGGAAAAACTATTTCAAGTCATATAAAAATTAGCTATCCAAAATACGAAAGAAGCAAACACTATCATACAATTGAAATAATCAACAAACCAAGTGCCATTTTAGTAGAGACTATTACCAAACAAAAATATCTAAGTAGGTTAAAACCATTTGACAAAAAATATTTTTAAAGACAAACTTTGCTATGTACTTTTTATTTTAATAGCTAAATATCTGTAATTTATTTAGCTGTTTTATTGTATGTGGTTTGCCACTTTATCTGATGTAAATGTTCTGTTCTCTACATTGTATTGAAAGAGTGACAGAGTCATCAAAAAATGAGTCTTTAATTATACACAGTAGGAATCACACAAGAATCTTAGAACAGGCATCAGCTCAGGACACAGCCCAAGGACACTGTGACCTGCCACATGTCTGTAATACCAGAACTGTGCCTATTTGTGTAGCTATGGTTTCTGTATGGCTGCTTTCATATTAAAATAAAGAGAGGAGCATTTGTGAGAGACTACCTCAAAGCAGAAAATACTTATCTGTCCCTGTATGCAACTGACCAATAACTGGAAGACAGCAGAACTGTAATGACAATTAACAAGCTTGTAGCATTATATGATCTGCATATCTGCTGAGACTTTTAGACTCCTCTAACAGCTTTAGCCTTCACAGCATTTGTGCAACTTATATTCTTTTCATGTATTTTATACATAAAATTCCTATTTTTGCACAACACAGTGATATAACTACAATCTGTGCGATCTTTTCACTTTAAGTTTTGAAAACTTAGAACATGTGTTTCAGTTTTTGACCCATAGCTTTTTGAACAATAAGCTTAAATGAAGTCTACCATTTCCAGAAAAAAAATTTTTTTTTGCACGAAAACAAACTTCTTTGTTTGGGACAGAGAACAAGAATTTTGTTTTTGTTTTTGTTTTGTCCATCAAATCGGCACCTGTTATCCAGATCCTCAAATATTCTTCTAGGCTTCAATTCCCTTTGTGTATTTTTCTTCCCCTTTTTTTTTTCTTCTGCCAACAAATATCTCATTTCTCAAGAGTGCACTAGACATGGTGCTAACTGAGTAAACTTTGAGGCTACTTTCTTTTGACAGTGATACACTGGGAGAAATTAGTTAACGGAGAAAGTTGTATATTTTGAATATACAAAAGGCTAATAAAAATACGTGTCTATCAGGAATGGCTAGGAATGCTAATGACATTGCAAGGTGGCTTTTGAGAAGGATGTGGATGAAGTTCTAGACTTTGAGATGGCACCAAAGGCTTAAAATTCCACAAGCCACAGGGAGGAAGCAACTAACTCAGTGGGGGAATAATGACAGTGTACATCTACTTCCAGTAGGAGGCTAAATAAGAGAACAGGATACAAGAATGTGCGACCTTCACATGGCTCTTGCTTCCTCAGTGCCTTCTAGCCTCTTGGTCTCTTGGGTGAGAAAGAGACCCACGAGAAGCTCATTCTTGGGGGACACTGTCGAATCTTCACAACTAATTCTTACAGCACACGAATGTTGACCCAATCTGTCCGTGAAAGTACAGCAGCTCATTTACAAAAATTATAGAACACATTTGGCCAAATCTCAAGCACTTTGAAAAATTGTGTTTCATGTTTGTTTGTTTTGGTTTGTGTCTTTTTGTTTTTTGGTTTGTTTCGGAGTTGGATTTTCTTTTTGTACTGTGTTGCTGCTGCTTCAGCACTGTGGATCAGATCTAGGGCATCGCGCATGTCAGTCACCTCTCTGACACCAGTTCCCCAGCCTTGTCCTTAGTTTTCATGTTTTATTCCATCAGATTTTTAACTTTTACTTTCATGTAATAAGTGTCAATTTTTCCTGTGTTCATTTTTATGTGTCTCATCACATCTCTGTGCTATAATTTACTGATTTGAATATTGATGTGTCATTATGATTTTTCCTTCACCACTATTGAGAAAATCTTATTCCGGGATTTCCAACACACAAGTTGCTGAAAAATGCCCACACCAAAAACATCATGCTCAGTAATGAAATGGATCTATGAACAGGGATGTGTGTTTAGCTTTTGTGGTTTTACTACTGAAAATTACATTTGCATTTACATAATGAAGTACATTATCACAATATGAATACTTAGAAAATATCAAAATAGAAAACAAGATTTTTTTCTTAGAGTATTTTGAAGATTGCCTCAGTTAATGCATGTGGATCATTTTCTATAGCTGAGTTTATGATTATTATTTCCAAAAATAATTCAGATGGTACATATTTTGTTACCATAATTTCTACTTTAAAGATTTATACATCTATTTCAATAAATTTTATCTAATTTTAATCAAGAAAAAGGTAAGGAATTTCAAAGGACACTATCAGAAAAATTAAAAGATGATTTACAAAATGGGGAAAATATTTGCAAATCATTTATCTGGTAATGGACTAGGATTCAATATAGTATAGACAAATCTCTTATATCTCAAAAATAAATTTAAGTTATCTAGTTAAGATGACAAATAGACATTTCACCAAGACAATAATATATTAACAACAAGTGTGTAAAAAGATACTTGAATCAGTTAATTGGAAACCCCAGATCAAAACCTTAGTGAGATAACCTCCCACTCCTACAAGGATAACAACAATCAAAAAGGTGCAAAATTACAAACATGAAGATATAGAAAAATTATAATCGAGAGGCTCTGAACTCCTCACAGCCAGATGCAAGGTCCAGCTGGTGCCACACTCAGGGGTGTACTCCACCTACTACCTGGGTCCCGGAGGTTCCAAACTCCACCCAGCCAGGCTCAAGGTCCAATGAATCACCCCAGGGCTGTGTCTCTGATAGCCACCTGGGTCACGTGGGCTCTGAACACTGCACAGCTAGGCTCCAGACCCTGGCAACAAACTCCAGTAGTGTGATCCTACTAGCTCCAGGGAGGATACAAACTTTGTCCAGCCCAGTGTCCCAGAGTAACACAACAAAGTATATCAAGGAAACACACAGCCTGCCTCACAGACCACAGAATACAAGGGTCCAGCGCCATAATCTGGGAATGAGCCCTGGCTAGTCACTGGGATACTGGAGGATTGAAGCTCTACCCAGCACAGAGTTACAGTACAATCCCTCAGGAGGATGCCTGCCCAGCCAAACAGGTCTCAGAAGAAAATGACAAAATGAAAGAGCAAGAGACAGTCTCAATCCCCCAGCCCACTGAGAACAAACCCAAGAGACATTGAAATGGAAGACACTGGGAGTCACAAAACTGAACTTTCTGAAATGATAGCAAATGAAGTAAAGAAGCCGAGCATGGTGGCACAGGCCATTAAACCCAGCACTCGGGAGGCTGAGGTAGGCGGAGCATTGTGAGTTTGAGGCCGGCTTGGGCTACAATGTTGGCACAAGGCTGACCTGAGCTATGTAGTGCGACCCTGCCTCAAAAAACCAGGGCTGGGAGTTTGACTCAGTGGCTTAAGCACATGTCTGGCAGGTGTGAGGTTGTGAGTTCGATCCTCAGTGCTGCGAAAAAAAAAAAAAAGAAGAAGTAAAGAAACAACTCCGTGAAGCTACAGAGAAACTCAAATCAGAAATAATCTCTCAGCTAAAAATTGAAATGACAATCATTATGAAAGAAATGCTGTGTGTATCTAAAGAAGATCAAGATTAAAAAGAAGAAGAAGAACATAAGAAAATGATGAGAACTTTGAACGAAAAATATAAGACACAAATAGAAGGCATGAAACAGATTCAAAGGGAAATTTAGGAAATGAAAAATTCCATGGAAAGTTGGCAAAACTGCTTGAGTGAAGCTGAAGATAGAATCTCAGACCTCGAAGACAGCATGGAAGCTTATGATCATGAAAGAAAAGATCTCTTAAACATAACAAGGAACCAAGAAACAACAATTCAACAGCTGCAAGTTGATGCCAAGAGAAACAACATAAGATTAATAGGCATCAATGAAAAAGCAGCAGTCAATACTAATGACCTGTGAAGACTAATTGCAAAAATAATAGCAGAAAATTTTTGAAATATGGTAAGAGAATCTGATATACAGGAAAGTGAGGCATACAGAACCCCAATTAACCATAAGCAAAATAAATCTTTACCCAGACATATAATAATTAGGGTATCAGAAGTATAGCACAAGAACAAAATACTAAAAGCTATCAGAGAAAAGAAGCAGGTCACCTATGAAGGAAAGCCTATCAGAATCATGGCAGACTTCTCAACACAAACCTCCAAGTCAAGAAGAACTTGGAGTGAAGTATTTCAAATCCTGAAAGAAAACAACTTTCAACCCAGATTGATGTATCCTGCAAAACTATCTTTAAAAATTGAAGGAGAAATAAGATACTTTCATGACAAAGAACAACTGAAGAAATTTATGGTCACCAAACCAACACTGCAAAGAATACTTAAAGACAATCTAGAAAGAGACAAAGATAGCCACAATCTTAAGAACAACAACAAAAGGAAGCCACTAAGCAGGGCAAATAATTAAACAGAAAATGTAGAAAACCATCAACAGAGAGCTATCGTGACATGGATGAGTCAGTACATATCAGTTATATCAATCAATGTAAATGGTCTCAACTCACCAATCAAAAGAAACAGACTGGCAGAGTGGGTTAAGAAACAAAATCTAACAATATGCTGTGTACAAGAAACACATTTAATGCAAAAAAAATTCACAGACTAAAAATCAAAGGCTAGAAAACAATACTCCATGCAACAGGAACCCAGAAAAAAGCAGGGGTAGCTATTATGTTTGCAGACAATGCAAACTTCAAACCTAAAATGATAAAAAGAGATAAAGAAGGTCACTACATACTTGTTAGGGGAAAACTTCAAGAGGAAGAGATTACAATCATAAATATATATGCACCGAATATGGGAGCACCCAACTATGTAAGACAATTCTTAATAGACATGAAAAACCAAATGAAGAATAATACAGTTATAACAGGGGAGCTTAACACCCCACTGTCACAGAGAGACAGATCAACCAAACAAAAAATCAGCAAAGAAATAACAGAACTGAATCAAACTTATGAAAAAATGGACCTAGTAGATGTGTACCAAGTGT